>CAUYQV010049020.1:0-30749 GCA_963574575.1 Galagoides demidoff | reverse complement strand
AAACAGCAATAAACATTTATTATCTCACACGGTTTCTGGGCATCAGGACTTGGCTGGATGGTTCCAACTCAGGGTTTCCCATTAAGTTGCAGTCAAGATGTTGAAAGGAATTGCTGTCATCCGAATAGTTTACGGGGGCTGGAGAATCTGCTTCCAAGATGGCTCAGTCATGTGACTGGAAAATTAATTGGTGCTGGGTGTTCTCCAGAGATCTCATTTTCTCTCCAGGTGAACTCGCCATAGGTGTTGACTGCTCTTGGGGCATAGCAGCTTGCTTTCTTCGGCAATGCAATGAAAGAAAGAACAAATAGGAAAATGCGATATCCTTTTGATCTTTTTTATCTTAGAAGTTATGCTTTGTCAGTTCTTCACTTGCTATTGTTTACATAAATTAGCCCTATTCAGTGCAGGGTGAAACTGTAACTGCAGATTTCTGAGATCACTAAGGAGCACCGTGAGCAGTAAGCATGTTAAGCTGCTTAACACAACTGGGCTAAGTGAAAGCGTCCTACTTATACACTTCTATGTGTGTTACAGAGCCAGCTATGCAACATTTCTATTTTCCTGTAAGCAGTAAATTATCTGTGAAAGAGACTTAAAAACTAATAAAATTAGATATTTTATATTTATCCACATAATTTACTATTTCTGGCATTTTCTATCCCTATATGAAGATACAAATTTCCATCCGGCATCATTTTGCTTCTGCCTAAATAACTTCCTTTCCACTGGATAAATTTTGACTGCTTCTGTTTGTCTGGAAAGGTGTTTATTTCACCTTCATTTTTTAAAAATAACCCTTTGAATAACCTAACAAGATTGACCATTGGTTTTTCTTCCCACATTTTGAGGTCTGTCTGCTAGCTTATACAGCTTCTGATGAAAAGTTTCCGTTGAGACAGTGTCTTAGTTTTCCTTGGGCTGCTCTCAGGATCATCTCTTACATCACTGGTTTTCTAAAATTTGACTATCAAGTGCCTTGGTAGGGTTTTCTTTGTACTTTTCCTTCTTAGGATCTGTTGAGTTTCTTGAATTAATATTTTGCATCAGATAGAGACAAAAATGTGGCCATATTATCATTTTGAGTATTTTCTGCCCCCGCCACCTTGCTCCTGCAATTATGTCAGACCTCCTGAAATCATCTCTGAGGTCAGTAATGTTCCATTCACTTTTTCTATCAGCCTTTTTTCTCTCTCAGCTGCATTTTTGGCAGGTTCTATAGCTCTGTCTTCTGCGGTGTCTAATCAGCTATTGATCCCATCCCTTTTTTCTCCATTTCAGATTTTTTTTTTTTTTTTAGTTTTCCAATAATTATTTTTGGCTGGGGCTGGGTTTGAACCCGTCACCTCCGGTATATGGGGGCGGTGCCCCTACTCCTTTGAGCCACAGGCTCCACTCCAAGTTTTCCAATACTTTATTAGGAAATTCTTTAAATATATTGAAAGAAAAGTTGAAGGAATTATACAGTGATCACCCATACATTTACCACATACATTTTATAATTTTTTTCTTCTCCTTCACATGTAGGAAATTTGTTCAAAGGGAAGCCACAAGTTTTGTCAGATATTATATTTTTAATCTCTATAGATTTGATCTGGCTCTTCATCATGTTCATGTTTTCCTCTACCTTCCTGATGACATGAAGCATATTTATAATTGTCAGTTTTAGCCATTCCATTACCTCTGTCATTTCTGGTGCTGTTTCTATTGATTGACATTTGACTTCTAATTATGGGTCATGCTTCTTATTCTTTCTAATGCTTGGTAATTTTTTATTACAGCAATGGACGTTGAAACCTTACCTAATTGGGTGGTAGACTTTGTTATATAACTTTTAAAAGTGTTGGATTTTCTTCTGGCACACAGTTACTCAGAGTCATCAGCCTATGCCTTTTGAGGCTTGCTTTTAAACTTTATTAGGGAAATCCTAACAAAGAATTCTAACCAATTCTTCCCAACCTTCAGGAATTATTTGGCTTATTGATTCTCAGGGGTTCTTTCCCCTGACTGGGGTAGTTTCTTCTCTTTTTCAATACACAAAGATCAAAAGACCCCTTTATAGCTATGTGGACTCATATCCTCTCTCTCTCCTCCCCTTTCTTTTCCTGCCTCTCCCCCTCACCAAAATAAGGTCCTAGCCACCTTCACCTTCCTTAACACCTATCTCTATCCCCTCCACTAAGATAGACCATCAGGCTCCGTTTGAGTTTTCCTTCCACCTACTGAAGCCTGAAACTGCCTCTAGATGGCAAGCCAAGCTAGGGTAATAATAAGGTTCAATTTGTAATTTGTTTTCCATTTCTCAGGATTCCCAGTGCCTGAAAAGCATTATTTTGTCCAATCTTCTAGTTGTTTGAGATAGAAAGTAAATCTGTTTCATGTGACCCAATCATTGCCAGAGCAGAAGTGTCACCCTGAAATTTTTATTTAGATATCAAGCTACTTTCTGGAGACCTCTTTTTATAAATATTATATAAGAAGACATCTCTACTTATAAACATGATAGGCATATCAAACTTAACATATATAAAGTTTAACTTGGATCTCTTCTGCATGACCCAAACCAAGTAAATTTGCCTCTGTAAGTCGTCTCCATGTCAGTTAATAGCAACACAATCCTTCCAATTATTGGAACAGAATTTCAAATCTTCTCTTTCAAACTCACTGTCTAAGCCATCAGCAAATTCTTTCAACTCTCGCCTTGAAAAACATATCTGGAATCTACTCCTACCATAACCATCCTTTTTACTCTCATTCACCATCTCTCTTTCCCTGGTTTACTACAATAGTACATGTATTAATCAACTTTACTGCAATAATCCTGCATAAGTATTCCTCCAATTGAAGTGGCTTTCAATGCAATCTATTTCTTGCTCATAGGTCTACAAATCTGCCATGGCTTTACTATGCTTAGTGGAGAGTTGCTGGATGGTCTTGGCTAGGCTCTAAGCTGCTGGTCAGGTTTAAGTCTACTCCCTGTCTCTCCTTCTGGGGCCCTGGCTAAAGGAGGCATGGCTATTTGGGTTATTCTTTTGCCACAAGAACAAGAGAGTGGAACAAACATGCTATGTCTGTTAAAGCTTCACCTCTGGACTGGCACATAGTCACTTTTCACTTACATTCCATTGACTAAAGAAAGTCAAGTGGCCTAATCCAGTGGAAGCCACACAGGAGAATGTATTCCACCCTGGAAGGAGGAGAGCTGGGAACAATAAGGTTCCACAGCTATCTGATCAGCCTTCCTGTTCTTTTCCTTACCCTCTTCAGTCTGTTCTCAGCATAGCATCCAGAATGATTCTCTCAAAACACACCAACATCGTCCTTTGCTAAAAACCCATGGGTGACTACCA
Source organism: Galagoides demidoff (assembly GCA_963574575.1). Taxonomy (NCBI): domain Eukaryota; kingdom Metazoa; phylum Chordata; class Mammalia; order Primates; family Galagidae; genus Galagoides; species Galagoides demidoff. The sequence goes on along the minus strand of CAUYQV010049020.1, from coordinate 27,399 downwards.
TTTCACTCAGGGTCCATACAGGGGTCTACAAACCCTTTATTCTGCAGCTGGTCACTTCTGTGACATCATTTTCTCCCAGTGCTCCCTCGCTCTGTCAGTCCCTGCAACACAGACCTCCTTGCTAAGCTGGAATGGGCCAAGCAGATTTCTATCTCAGGTCTTTGCACTTGGAATGCCCTCTCTCTGAAACATTATTCTCCCACCCTTCTCTCACCCTTTTCAGATCTTTGTTCAAATACAGCCTTCTTACTGGTGTTCAAAGAGTGGCCCATTTATCATTTCAAAAGCTTCAGTGCTCCCTAGGCTTCGCTGCATTATTTCTCTCCTTAGCACTCAAAATATTTTTTTTATTTATTGTCTGTTTCCTCACACTGAAATGTGAACTGCAAGAGAGTAAGTCATTTTTGTACCTTTTTTCACTTCTGTATCCGCTGGTATGGTGCCTTGTACATAACATGTACTCAAAAAATATTTACTGAATGAATTAATAAGTTAATACAAACAATGCTACTCCATTGTTATAAATAAATTCTCTCCAAGGAGAGAGCCCATCATCCCACCAGGACAAGTCTGATTTTCTATCTGCCAGACACACATCAAGACTGATGAAGAAGTTCAGGAATCTCTGGGGGGCATTGGGAAAAATACCTTAAAGATTATTTTCACATAGTAAGAAATAATATCTTTGAGGAAACTACTGCAAATTTAAAATGTATGAAAAAGAGAATTATATAATCTAGGAATTTCTCTTAGGACTGTATGTATGCATGAGACACACATATATATATATGATGTGTGGATCATGCATAGGCTACATATGCCATATATGTTTGCCCCATGCATATATGATCTATGTGAGATGCATGGCACATATATGCAGAGCATGTGTATTGGACACAGTATGGGACACATGATATATCTGTATTTACATACAGGGAACAGGGTGAAGATTCATATTAAAATTGAAGAAAATTTCATCCCACGGTATTACTAAGTCAGAGAAACTAGTCTGAGAGCCAGGTTGACTGCAGTGTTTGTGTCTCAGGAGGATAGAAGAATTGATGCCACTGAGAGGACACACAGCCTACCCATGACACTGGTAGGGATGGAGACATGGAGTGTGCAAGGAATAAAAGGCAAATGAGTTAACATAATTAATCAATAGGAAAGGTCGGGTCTCAAAGTCTATGCCAACTCTCTGAGCCCACAGTGCTCCAACCTTAGTGGGCAAAGGGATCATCTACCTCATTGTAAACTCAGATTCCTTCTCCACCTACAGAGATTCTGATTATGTAAGTGTGGGCTGGGGATCCAGGAATTTGCTGTCAATAAACACCACAGGCGGGTCTTAGGATGTGGTTGGAGCACCAGGTCTGGAAAGCACTGCTCCAAGCTCAAGTAGCTTTCACTGGTTCTTCCCCCTGCACCCTTTTCATTTCAGCTGCTTTCTTAATAATTGCTAGAAGATGGCAAACATAATGCTTCATTGCAAAAATACATAACTGAATATGCTCATAGTAATTAAAGTTATATTATCCAGTATATGTATCTTTAGTTTACAACAGAGATGGAAGAAATTTTCCAAAATAAAAGTTTTGGAAAATAAACAAGGAAAAAGGAAGCCCCCACCACAACTACTATCACCACCCCAGTCTCTGAGGCTACATGAGATACAACTTTGAGAAATCTTTTTCATTAGAGAAATATTAGCATGTGAAAGCATACTTTGAAGATTATTCTGGAATTTTCTCCAGGTCTTTGGTTACCCGTGTTTCCCCCAAAATAAGACATTGTCTTATATTGACTTTTTTCTCAAGAAGACACAGTAGGGCTTATTTTCAGGGGATGTCTTCCTCTCTGCACTGAAATGCAGGTCTTATTATCAGGGTAGGGCTTATATTTAACAAATGCATAGAAATCCTGCTAGGACTTATTTTGGGGGTAGGTCTTATTTTCAGGGAAACACGGTATTTGTTTGTTTTCAAATGTCTGCAGCCTACTGAGCTTTCCTCTGAGAATGCCAGTGATAGAGGCCTCTTAAATTTCCAGGCATTTTCTGTCAAGTGTTCACACACAACAAATGTGTACAAGCACAGCGGATAGAATCTATAATCCCAGCACTTTGGGAGGCCAAGGTGGGAGGATCACTTGAGCTAGGAGTTCAAGACCAGCCTGGGCAACACAGTGACACACATATCTACAGAAAGTTTACAAAATTATCCAGGCATGGTGGCACATGCTCCTAGTCCCAGCTACTCAGGAGGATCCCTTGAGCCTAACAGTTTAATTTTACAGTGAGCTATGATCATTCCATTGCACTCCAGCCTGCATGATGGAGTGAGAAAAAAAATGAGCTCACATGACAAATATTTACTGTGCTTCTCCTCTCCTAGCAGAGAAGCCTCTGAATTTAAGCTTGTGAGGAAGTGAGTGGTCGATCATCTGAGAAGCACTTCCTCCTAAGTGAGAGAAGGAAACAAGCAATGTCAGGCAGAAGAGGCAGCAGCCTCGGCAGATGAACATGAAGAGAAAGGCCCAAGTTGCTCTCCTGCCCCCAGTTCTCCCGGTGAAGTGAGGGTGCATTTGGCAAGCCTTAAAGAGCAGGCCACATCTGAGCTGCAGTGATTTGTTGTTTTCCCTGAACTGCTGGTGAATGCTTGCTAATGGCTACAGTGTGGTCTTGATGGTACTGTGGAAATTCAGGAAGGGTCATATGTCCTAACAAGGCCTGGGTGTGAATGGTGGAGAGATAGCTATCCTCCCTAGCACCAGGGTGGGTGTGGCAACACTGGTTAGTGAGCTCCTCAAGGCTCCAGGGACAGAAGTCCTGGGTGCTAGATCCAGTTGTCCCTTTCTCCACAGCCCTCACTCTACTGCCAACGTTTAAAGTATTATTGAATAAGTTTCCTTTCAAGGGACATCAGAATTCTGATTTATACACGATGTCTTGTAGGTTGACACAATGTCTCTGCATTCTTAAACACCTCTGTGTTTTTCATGAGATTGTATTTTTTTAATTCTTCTTTAAAAAAAGAACATTTCCCTAATCATTCAAAACCATAACCAAGTTACTTGAAAAGAATTTGGAAGAACTCTTCAAGTTTTTTAAAATCAGGTCTGAAGTTCATGAATCTTGTCCTGAACTCACTCCTTTATTCAGTGGTAGGGATGTGGCTGGAGAATAATAGGCCTTCCCATCCCTTCCTCACGACAGAGCAGCACGTCTAAAAAAAGGAACCTTGATTTCTCGTGAATAGAGAGCTCAAAGTCTATGCCCCAAATTAAAGAAATGTAAAACCAGTGATGAAAAAAAAAAAAACATGCTGTACCAGGAAAGTAAATCCCCATAAAAGATGACAACCTGTAATTTAATGGGCTCAGAATTACTCTGATCATTTAATCTCCACATATCTCAATATAAGAAGCCATCTTTTTACAAAGATACATATATCAATCAGGTGAAGTGATTCACAAAGGCACCCAGAGAATTTTGGACTCCTACCAGCTTCCTTAAGTCTGTAACATCATCCAGAAAAGGAACTAGGTGTGTAAGTCTACATGTAATTTTCTCGACTTGATTGTAAAGACTGAACTGGTTATTCGTGTCTGGCTTCTCCAACTGGTCAGCCATCCAAATAAAGATGATGGAAATAGACTACTTGTTTATGCACACCCCTACAGGGCTGTATAAATCTACTAATTATTTACTGAGAACAATATAGAAATATTCACAAACCCCCTACTAAAAAAGCCCCAAACATCTAATAAGTTAGATTCTCTCTTCTAAGTCACCCTCTTAGGTCGTGGTTTACACTATACGACCTCAACTCTTGGAAGCTGCCAAGATAGTCTTCAGTTTAGTGCTCTAATATGCTAAATTAGCATATTATTTATTTAGAAAATTCTGTACATTGACAACCCTCTAGCACAGTGCTTCTCAACCTTCCTAATGCTGCGACCCTTTAATACAGTTCCTGTGGGTCACGATCCACAGGTTAAGAAATGCTAGCGAAAAGCCACAGATTGCTGTGTGTCCTCTAATGCAGCATGTGAATTTTATTGTTATATGAATCATCCAGAAATTCTCTGAGTCTGTAGGAATGGGTGAAGCTTGAGATACTGCAGTTCTACCCAGCTCCCCCCAGGTGATGTCAATGCTGAGAGCTGAGAGTGCAGATGTGACATCTTCAGTCACACAAATAGAAGACCTCAAGTATCTCAGTAGACCTATGGCCTAAGTAAAAATGCTCCCCCAGTACTCTCATGAGTACCTACTACATAGAATACCAGATGTATTTAATCAAAACAAAAGTAATTAAAACTTTTCTTGTAAATATTTTCCACCAAATACCAAAAAATGTCTAAGATGTTTAGTTTACTGGTTCAGAAATATTTATTTTACCCTTTTATTGAAGTAGGAAAAAGATTGTACTGAGGAGGCACCAGAGTGAAGGGATAGAATTAGAATTACTAGAATCATAATTGGAATACTGACTTATAATTAAAGACAAAACCATAAGTTTCAAAAATGTGAGGCAGCACAATCAGACAGGAGCAGGAACAGAAAATAAGTAACAAAATGAAGGCAGAACAGGGAGAAGAGTTTTGGGGAAGAGTTTTTGGGAAGGGAAGAGAATATCCTTGGTCCACATTTCAAACAGCTCCAAATAAGCAAACAAGTGATGCCAGGAATCGCTCAGCCTCTGTTTCTATCTCTACTCATTTCCAACAAGCTAAAGAACATCTCTTTTGTCATTGATGTATGACTGCAGCTGTTAATCATGGGTAACTTAGAATCCACCTTCCAGACTCAAGCTGGTTATTTGTCCCCCTCCCCACTCTGATGAAATCCTTTCTGGTGTGCCAATTCAGATGGGTAATTTTTTAGTTTGAGAAAAATAGTGATTTTACTTCTCAAACAAAAGCCTGTATGTGACATTGTAAAAGAAAAGGACAAGATTTGCATGCATCTTAAATAATCTCTTATGAGGATAGTCATTAAAACCAGCCTTTGCGAAACAGCTTATGGCAAAGTTGAGATATTCTGAAATCTAGTTAAAGAATAACTTTGGCTAAGTCATGGAAGAAGCCCAAGTGCCCATTGACCCATGAATGGATTAATAAATTGTGATATATGGACACCATGGAATATTATGCAGCCTTTAAAAAGGCGCAGGCTTTACCTCTTTCATCTTTACATGGATGGAGCTGGAACATACTCTTCTTAGCAAAGTATCTCAAGAATAGAAGGAAAAGTATTCAATGTACTCAGCCCTACTATGAAACTAATTTATAAGTACCCACACTTCCATACAAAAGCTGTAACCCAACTATAGCCCAAGATAAAGGGGAAAGAAGCGAAGGAGGGGAGGAAAGGGGGGAGGATGGGTGGAGGGAGGGTAATCGGAGGGACCACACCTATGGTGAATTTTACAAGGGTACATGTTAAATTTACTAAGTGTAGAATATAAATGTCTTAACACAATAACCAAGAAAATGCAGTGAAGGCTATGTTAACCAGTTTGATGAAAATACTTCAAATTGTATATAAAACCAGCACATTGTACCCCATGATTGCATTAATGTACACAGCTATGATTCAATTTTAAAAAAGGATAACTTTGATTTGTTCTACACAAAATAACCTTTCACCTAATTTAAACAAAATAACCTTTCACCTAATTTAAATAGCTAACACTGTGATTCCAAAGAAAGAAACGATGTCTTTTCACCATCCTTCTGTTGCTGAGAGTAAGAGAGGAAATCACAGAAGATGAAGTAGTGCCTGAGGTCTGCCTGGAGAGCTGGGAGGCCCTCCCCATTGCAAGAGAAAAACCAGCTAATTAGTAAAATCATGCAAGAAGAATGTGGGGGCCACACAACAGAAAGGACCCGTGATGGTGCCCATGGAAGAAGGGTGCTGAAGTAGCCCCTGAAAGCACTTTTCCTGGAAATACAGACAACAGGAATAAACAGAAACTCTCAAAGGACACCAGTCTTTATTATTCTTTCCATTTCCTCACACGCCACCTGATGAATACTGGGTATTTAATCAAGGAATAATTCAAGATGTCAAGGCCTACAACCACAGTAGATGCATGAAAATTAAAATGTTGGGATTTTTTTTCTCCTTGATTAGGAAAAAGAAAGTGAAAGTTGAGGAAATAGCATTTCAGGGGTGGGAACCTGATGCCTTAAGGCCACATGTGGCCTTTGGGTCTGTAAGTGCAACCTTTTGAATGAATCCAAATTTTAGGAAAGTAGGGGAAGGTGTGGTGGCCTGAAAGAATGCCTTCTTGTTTTTCAACCACTTATTGCTGCAAATATACATTGTCCTGCCTACCCCAAATCAAGATACCCTTAAATTCACAAATAACGGATACCCGTCTAGAGGATCAGCTGAAACAGCAGCCCTCCATGCTGCAACCAAATATTCAAATGCTTTCCAACAAAAAGCAGACACAACAGAGTCATCAAAATGTGTTAGTTAACTTTAAAATTAACAAATACTTTTCATTTTGTTTAATTACTAAGGGTGTAGTAGTTAGATTTCTATAAAATAATGTTCATTTTTCAGTACATTCAATTGAAGTTTCTTAAATGTGGCTATTTGATTAAAGCTAAATTAATGCAGCCTTTCAACATAGTTAAAGTAGTTAACCCCCATCGTATTTCCTAGCAGTTGTATTTAATAAGGATATACTTACAGGGTCTGTGCAGTCCCTCACTTTGTCTTTTCCACTTTACATTACCATGTTTATGCGTGGTATCTAGCAAATACTTACATAATATGTACATTTTATGTTCATAGAAAAACATACATTGCTAAATTAAGTGCTAACAAGTTATTTTGTGGGGAATGAAAGGAGTGACACTCCAGGAGACGGTAAGAAAGTTTTCACCTACTATATTATCCACATCTGTTGCATTTTTATGTATAATTATGACTTTTTATTATAAGGAAACACCCACTGTTCTTCCTCATATTTGCCCCAGGGTACTATATTAATACTTTGTGCATCTCTCCTTCCCTTTACAGGATCTGCCCCTGAAATTATCTGATAAGTGAATTAGGACAAAGAATGGAGCCAACCACAGGCCCTGTCACAATCTTTCGCACCCAATCTGTCAACTGGAGGCATGCATTTCCTTATTGTGTTTGGTGTCTGCCCACTGCTATATCTCCAGCACCTCAAACAATGCCTAGACCACACTGGGTGTTCAATGAATAAGTATCTTTTGTATAAACTAATCCCCTTTGCCTGCCTGGTGAGAGGCCGGTGGCTCCACAAAGGCTGGCAGTTGTCCAGCTGTACCTATAACTAAGCCAGTTGGTAGAATTCAGAGGTGAAGTCTGCAGTCCACTGAGGCTGCACTCTCAGGCCATGTGCTCCGATCCAGCATGATCAGCCCTAGAGCTGGTGTCTAGTGGCTCTGCAGCTGTGTTTATCCCTCAGTTGGTTGCAACTTCAAGAGAAGAAAAATTATTTACTGGGTACCTTAATACCTAACATTTTTATCATTAACACTTTTAAGTGTGTTTATTTCATGAGAGAGCTGTTACTACTTTTTAAAAGCCACGTTAGCTAAAGCATGTGTTTCTACTACCCTCCTACATGCGTGAGTAAAGAGCATCTGTCTAAGGAGCAGATCTACTCAGTACTAAATGCACCATGGAAAAGGAGGACAGTGAGGCACGAAAGCCCATGGGCTGCTCACTTTCCTCCTGCGGTGGTCTGCATGTTTGTGCCCCCCCCCCCCAAGCTTATATATTGAAACCTAACTCCCACTGTAATGGCATTAGGACTAGGACATAGGTGGGGCATTTGGGAGGTGACTGGGTCATGAGGACAGAGTCCTCAAGAATAAGAGTAGTGCCCTTCTAAAAGAAGTCCCAGAGAGCCGCCTTGCCCCTTCCAAACATGAGGACAAAGCAAAAAGACAACCATCTATGACACAAAGGCAGGCCTTCACTGGTGACTCTGCTTGTGCCCTGATCTTGAACTTCCCAGTCCCCAAATAAATTTCTGTTGTTTGTAAGCTATTCTGTCTATGGTATTTTGATGTAATGTGAACAGAGTATTTCCAAAGACCATCCAACATGGGCTCTGACTTTTATTTTGAGACGGGTTGTCACTCTGCCACCCAGGCTGGAGTGTACTGTGTCGACACAACTCACCGCAACCTCAAACTACTGACCTCAAGCAATCCTCCAGTTTCAGCCTCCTGAGCAGCTGGGACTATAGGTATCTGCTGTAACACCCAGCTAGTCTCAAAATCCTGGCCTGCCATAGCTCCTGGCTAATCTTGAACTCTGGCCTCAAGCAAGACTCCTGCCTTGGCACTTTTAGTGTGATGCCCTGTGCCCAGCCTGGGCTCTGACTCTTCAACTTCTTTCCTCTCAGAGTATCTGTGGTCCAATACAATGTCCCTGTCCCTAAAGGCAGGTGTGAGAGGGTACTGTGTTCAGCATAAAGGAACACTGAGCTCCCCCTAAAAGGCAAGTATACTTCTGCTTTTTCTTGGTTCTAAGGAAGAAATGGCCACCCAGCATATATCAGAGGCCAGGCACACACACACATCCTTGTGAGGCCACTTTCCCAATCCTTGCTGCTATTCCATGCATTTGCCCTCTGGAGACTAATGAGGTACATAGTTCAGCTTCTCTTGGCTTTCCGCAAATACTTCTTAGAATGGGTTGTAGAATCCTGGGGTCAGCTGCTGGAATCTCATGCCTAGAGGTAATAACCAGCTCCAAAGTGTGCCTTGCAAAACTACACCATTAAATGACCAAACACGAGGTACTATCCACTTAGGCCACCACGGACCTCAAGAATGATTCATTGACTTAAAAAGAGAAAGAAACACATTTCTGTGAGGGAATTAGTGGCATTAATTTCCCTTTGATTAGAGACTGAGGCAGCAGGGTCATATGCCACAAATAAAATTCAAACCAAAATAACCAATAAAAGGGTAACGACTGTGAAGATGAGGAAATGGATCTCTTAAGAGGGGGAAGCAGCTCTGAATATACCTCTTTCCTTTCCCTGATGGTTCAAAACACTGCTGTCTACTCGCCAGGTTTGTTAAAGAAGTTAGACTTACACCCTTCCCAAATCCTAAAGCCTAGAAATGCATTTTCCAGCAACATAGTAACTAACAACAAAATTACTCTGTGGTCAAGCAAGTTGGAAGTGATGTGTAATTCATTTTAAATGGGATATTAGCAGAATACTAAAGTCAGTGGTTTAAAAGCCAGTCATAACTTTATCAATTAGATTCATCTATAATTTAAGAGTATCATTAGCTTCCTGTATTCTTAAATTTTCAGAGCTTATAAAAGCCACAGAGCCTGGCTATATATTTCAATCACCAGGTAGTGTCAGAACAGGTTTCACGAGATTAACAGAATTCCTAAGTTGCCTGTTGGAATAGAGGGAGGAAATAGAGCAGGAAGAAAACAAAAGACGAAAGCAAACAATAACAGAACCAGTGCCTTAGTCACCTGACAAGCATTTAGACAGCAGGCCTCCCTCCAGATTCTTGCAGATTCTTTCCTTAACCTGGTTCCCTATAGATGTAATAATTTATGTGATAACCTACTGCCACGATTTGAGCATCTCATCAGTTTGGTCAAACCGCCCAGTATCTTCCTGAGATTCTGAAATCCACAGTGAAATAAGCCATAAAGCCTGTATCACCACCGAGATGAGTTATGTCAACACAGGCCAACTTCCCGAATGAGGGTCCCCAGTATTTTAGCGTGCTTGCAACTTGTTGTAAAAGGAGACCTCTTCTTTTGTTGTTTATTATTTGTTTTGAGGTGAATATAAGTTATTATAAAACTTCCTTAGCTATATTTCAAACTCACACAATGACATGTAGTAGCTAAGAGACTAGACTCTGCTGGACACAACAGGAATCTGACAGGTTCTGCCACTTACTACCCCATGTGACATTAGGAACGTAACATTAGCTGAGCATTAATTACTAAGACACTGTTGAAAATTCTTCTCTATCTTCTCATTCAATTCCTCAAAAAGCCCCTGTGAGATGGGAGCCTGCAGATGAAGTGACTTAAAGAGAGACAGTATGTAATATGCTCAAGAGCTCAGAGCTGGTAAAGTAAAGAATTGGGATTAAGTTCATTTAGCCCTGTTCGAGCCTATATTCTTAATCCCTGCATAGGTGGTTTTTCAAATTTTTAAATATGATCCACTGTAAAAAATATCACTACAACCCATAGTAAGAAATATGTTCAATATCATAACCCACTGCATACATGCATATGTAAGTGTGCGTTATTTAGGATACATATCATATATTATAAATGTATAATTGAAACCAAAATTTGATGAAACTATACATACTCTTATTTCATACAATGCACTGATATTTTCTATTTTAGCATTTAAAAAGTGCCGGTCACTCCCCACAAAATTGATGGTGAAATCCATTGAGAGTCAGGAGCTGATATTTGAAAAACAAAGGACTACATTTCTTCTTACTCCATAGGAGTTTTATGAGGATTAACTAAGATTAGCTATGCAGAGGATTTAACACAACTCCTGGTGCATACTGTGTTCTCAATACATAGTAGCTATTATCACTGATCTTTTTGAAAACTAGATGGAATTTGAGAAGGCAGAGGGCAGGCATTGAAGGGAAAAACCCTGCCTGGCTACAGATGAATTTATTAGCAGTGAGCATCTGTCCTGGGTAGTGAAATGGGGAAATTCCTCAGTATTTTTAACTTGCACTGAAATGCAAATCTGTATTTAGAAAGATAGCTGACTCGCGGTTAACTCTTCATTAAAATGGCAAATTACAAGTTGCACCTTCCTTCAGGAAAACTCAGCAATTCCAATTTACTGATTTATATTTATATCTAACCCTTCCACTAAATACAATGAGGTGCATAGAATTGGTCTTCAAAAGGGTCTAGGCAGAAGGATGTAGTCCTTTCTTATTGATGCTTTATCAAATTTCCACACACCAAGGAGCTTAGAACAACACAAATGTATTATTTTACAGTCCTAGATGTCAGAAATTTTAAGTAGATCTCACTGGGTTAAAATCAAGGTGTCAGTAGGGCCAAGTTCCTTTCTAGACGTTCTAGGGCAGAATCCATTTCCTTTCCAACTTCTTGCTCGAAGCCCCCCGTATTCCTCAGCTCCTGGGTTTTTTCTCCATCTTCAAAGTCAGCAAGAGTGGGCTGAATCCTCACATTGACTCACTCTCACTCTGACGCTGTCTCTATTGTCACATCTCCTTCTTAACTCTTCTGTGTCCCTCTTCCATCTCTGAAGGACCTTTGTGATTATATAGCATCTTCCTGAATAGTACAGGATAATCTCTGTATTATTAACTCAGTTTAAAACCCTAGACTTAATCCTATCTTCAAATTTGCTTTTGCAGTGCAAGATAATATCAAAGGTTCTGGGTATTAGGACGTAGACTTTTGATGGGGTGGAGGGGTGACATGGGCAACTATTCTGCCTACCAAGGAGACAAACCACAAAAATAGCAAGTAAGATGTAACAACAATAACAGGTATCAGGTAATGAACATCTCCTATGTTGCCAGCATTGTGCTGGATACTTTATTTGCCTTGACTCATTTCCTTATTGAGAAACCAAAGCTCTCAAATGATAATGCTGTTTCCCAAAGTAACACAGATAGAAAGTGGCAAACCCAGGCCTGCCTGGTCTCAGGCATCATGGACTACCACTTCATCCTGTATAACTAAGTACTAAATGTATGCACTTTTGCTGGTTTGTAATTTACCTCAATCAGGAATTCCTTTCGTTATTTTTATCCAGGGATCCTATGTTGACAATCTTTGTAAATTTTTTAAAAAGCTATATGAATCAAAGGCAAATTTATAATTACAATGTCTCATAGCTTTGAGCTTATCTCTTTGTTTCTTTTTGGATTTATACAGTTGCAGCTCCCCCAAAACACAACTGAATATTTCATTTAATACATTTTGGCATCGTTTTGGAATATCAAAAAGAGGAACTTAAACAACCACCTTTGTAGATGCCTCATAGATTGTCCTAGATTGAAGCAGTGATCTAGGAGTTCAGAGAAAAACACTGATGGTGATAAAGCAGTCAGAAGAAATGGGGTCTAACTAACCTCAGTCTTAAAGACGCAGAAATTTCAAATCGACCAGAGGACACAGAACACAAACGATGTCTAGGAGGCACAAATAAGTTTAAGTAGGGATAGATACCAGAAGCTTGTTAGGGAGAACTAGAAAAGACAATTAATTAAAGGAGGATAATTGAAGCATTAAGGCTTTGAAAAACAGATGCAGAAGGTAAAATTTAACGAGGCAGGAAAATGCATAATCTAGAAAGTTCCTTGACAGCATTAGAACAAAGAGCAAACAGAAAGGAACTGGGGAGAAACTTATAATCGCAGTCACCTTCTGGGAGGGAGACTAGGTGGCTGGGAGACAGGAAAGGGGCAGAGACTAACTGTTCACTACATGACCCTCTGGACTATCTACGATTCATACGTGTGTGACAGTAATATAGAGATATGTATATATAAGACTATCTTTACTAGAGAGGGTGATAGACAAGTCTTCACCTTGTGTCCACAGTGTAAGAGTATACAATTTCACACTCCCTGGGTGAAGGGCGCAACTACTACCTGAACATTATCTTAGAAACGATAACAATGTAACCTAAACACTTGTACCCTCATAGCAATCTGAAATTTAAAAAAAAAAAAAAAAACTATCTTTGCTGACCCAAAGTGCCATATAGTAAAACCCAGCATCTGCTCTTTTGCATGCTTGAGAACTCAGGAAAAAAACACTCCACCATTCTGTCACCCTTCCCACCATAAAGCTATTTAATACTTCAGCTCCTTTCTCACTGGCTTAAAATAGTAATTCTGCAGCCACTGTCTACCTACCTCATCGGAGCATCAACTCTGGATTCGCCTAGTGCCTAGACATTTTATATTCACCCAATTTAAGTAAGAACCTACTTCAGCACTGACTCATCAATCTCACGGGATGCTCTCATCCACCCCCAGGATCCACAGGCAGGAATAGTCAGCAGGCCTAGTCAACCCAGCCCAGCCTAGGCTCCTGCTCACACAGTGCCTGCCAACCCAGGGCTCATCCCCACACCCTGGGCGCCCACATCATCACCAGTGAGCTGCCATCAATATTTATCTTTTCAAATTAGTATGTAATTCAAAAGAATTTTTATCTCGTAGCCCAAAGGATATCCTATTATTATTCTAGTTTTGTTTTGTTAAAAGCTAACTAATAAAATGACTCAACCACTGTTTTTGTAAGAAGATGTTGACCCTATACACTTTCGGCATAATCTGTGCTTCACTGTTATTTTGCTGTATTTGTAATATTGTAAAGCTCAATAGTCAGAGCAAGCACCCCATAATGCTCAGGCAGCCAACCTGTCACATGAGTGCTGTGACTGTTAATTGAGGCAAATGAAGTTACCTTTTGGAATTCTTTAATGTTCTGAGGCTTAGGGAAAGAGTTACATTAAAAAATGGTTCCTTTATAACTTTCCTTACAAAAATTGCTATTAAACTCCTGCTTAAGGTGTTCTAATTTTCTGTGAGCACACTAAAATTGAAAAATAAATGTGAATAAAATGTATTTTAAAAATGACTCCTTAATCAGGTTGAGATACAAATGCTTTCAAAGCCAGAGTGTTCTATTCATGCTAAGATATTGGATGTCATGGCTTGCGGCCCGTAGCTCAGTGAATAGGGCGCCAGCCACATACACTGAAGCTGGTGGGTTTGAGCCCAGCCCGGGCCTGCTAAACAACAATGACAACTGCAACCAAAACATAGCCGGGCATTGTGGCAGGTGTCTATAGTCCCAGCTACTCAGGAGGCGAAGGCAAGAGAATTGCTTGAGCCCAAGAGTCTGAGGTTGCTGTGAGCTGTGACGCCACAGCACTCTACTGAGGGTGGCATAGTGAGACTTGGTCTCAAAAAAAAAAAAGAGAGAGAGAGAGACAGATTAGATGTTATCCATGAGATTATATAAACAAATACAGGTTATAGCAGGCATAGGAGGGATGATAAACCAAAATCTACCGGCACATCTACTTCCTGAGATCCAGTTTGTTTACCCTTTGCATATTCCAATTTCTGTATAAGATCACATGGTACATTGTATGAATGAAAGTATTGCATCCATTAACCGATCTGTCTGTCATGTCTGAGGCAGCAGAAAAATCTTTATTGAGCTCCCCACAGATGAGTAATTTTAGAAATTATGTTAAAAGGAAAATATTCAAGAGTGGAATAATTGTTAAACCTCTAAAAACTGTTCTCTTTTCTCATTTGACTCTTGCAAGATATTCTGTGCTTTTCTCTATGTGCCCAGAACAACATTCACCCTCAAAACACCAACCTAGAGAAAACCTTACACCAGAACCAAGATCCAAAACTAAAAATAATGTGTCACAGTTCACAAAGCACTTCCACACGCAGTATCTCATTCCTTCCTCCCGTAACTCTCATAAATGAGTGAGTTTTAACAAGAACAGGCAATGTCAGTACTAAAATAAAGACTGGTTTGAAGCAAAGCAAGTCCTATGAATGTCTTTTTATATGTGTGATTAAGGCCAAATGCACATTATGCAGACTTTTAGAGCCTTTGTCCACCTATTACAGATTACAGAGAAGAAAGTACAAACTCATTATAATACTCAAGCCTTAAAACGTTTTATTTCCCCAGCGTATAGTAGGACACAGACTGGATTAACCATGACCACGGCTGCCTTGCAGCGTGCAGGCCCACTAGCGCTCCTAAAAGACACGGTTCTCATTCTCGTACCATCCAGACTCTGGAACAACTCTCTTCTTGTCTGTGATACCAAAAGTGGTCCTCTTCCTTTAAACCTTCGGATCACCTCTTTCCATAAGTTTTCCCCTATAATTTATCCCTAAAAAATACTACTGATTCAATCCCTCATTCACACCTCCCTAGGATTCTAATTTTAGCATGAATATTATTGAATCTCTCTACAGTGTTTCTGTTAAATAATTATGTTCATATCTATCAGCGGTTCTCAACCTGTGGGTCACGACCCCTTTTTAACAATGAAAATATATTGCAGCATTAGGAAGGTTGAGAAGCCCTGATATATATGGACATCGTGCTCTCTCTCCACTGTAAGCTGCTTAATGACTGACATATCTCTGACATTTAACTCAGATGTGTGAACCTCTTCAGTACTCATAGAATAAATATAAATACATAGAATAAGTACAAATGTATAGAATGCCTTTATTCTAATGACTTTGCCACCTCACTAGAAAGTAATATAAAGAAAGCTGCAAATTTATATTTGGGTCTGACACTTCCATGTCTAGATCTTGCTGCTGAAACAGCACCAACTTCATAGACAAATCCCAAGAGAAGTCAGAGGAGCCACTGTCTGCCTATGATACCAACAGAGAGGGTTCTGGCTATTAGCTAGTCTATGAACTTAGCAATGTCCTCTGGCCAAAGATCACCAGGAACATATCTACAGTTTGACAGAGCCAGGTTTATTAATTCAAGACAAGGAGGAAAAACAAACACCATGGGAACAATGGATCATTCCAATAACAGGGTGTTAGAAAGAACCTATTAAAGGATATGGGCCTGTGGGAAGTGATTTGGGAGAGTGTTCAAAGATATGGGGATCTTCCCTGAACTGAATGTTGCCTAGAAGTAACCCTCTGATTTGGTATCCTAATAGTTATTATCTAAACTTCGGAAAGAATAGAGTAGGGCTAACGTTATAATTGGAAAACAGACAGCAGGTACTCATTATTAGCCAGGAAAGGGGGACGTTTGCTCATTTTTATAGTTTGGGCAAGTTTTAATTTTTGTCTGTTCAGACATATTGTGTCATGGCCTAATTTTTGTCTTGCTCCATTACAGTCACAAAGAAGTCTTGTGTGTGACGCTGGTGTTCCATGAAAGTGTTATATTCAACAGGAGGACCCCTCAGCTTCACTGTGAGTGCCAGGCCAGCTCTCGCAAGGTTGCTTTGCTATTTCTCATACTAGATAAGAAAGTTTTGCTGAAAGGACAGAGCAAATAACCAAAAAATAACAACTATTATGGCTACTATTTACATATACTGACAGGTTTTTGTTTACAAAGTCCTTTTATATTCATTGTGTAACTTGAGCCTCTCAGAACAATCCTAGAAGATAAGTAGGTCACGGCGCCTCCACATTACACAACTCCAGGGCCCCACTCACAGCGTGTTGAATGAGAATGACGCCACCTTAGTGTGAATAAGATCTCCTGAAATTAGATAACAAAGCTGCCCTGATAGGGCAGACATTTCTATCCCCATGACATATCCCTATGACAACCATGAAAATTGAATCAAAGCAGATTCCTGAGTTTCTTCTTTCCCAATAAACCTTAAAGTTCTTTTATGACAACCTCTTCAGCTGCTGACGTTAGATCTCTCATGCAGTCATAGTTTCCCCTTCCAGACAGTCATAACCAGCATGCCCTGTGACCTAGATTATCACATTGGCTACTACAATAAAAGCTCCTCCTCCTTCCACAACCTTGTCCTTGTCTGCCTAAAACAGGATGCTAAAAAGGATGTTCAACTTATGACCTCTTTCAGTCACTACTTCTAGAGAACAAAGTGTGTGTGTTGTTTAAAAAATTAATAGACCTTAGTATATTTTGTTTACAATCTGGAAGCAACAGATGGAAAAAATAATTTTGAATTCTAAAAGAAAATTTTAAGAGCAAAATATCCTGCTAAATTCAGAGGCTGAAATTTTTAACTATAGGTTGAGCTACTATTGACCCATCCTTCCACATTCTTGGAAACTTACCAAGTAAAATTTCAAAGGAAAATGGAATTTCCCACAAAATGTCTATTCATAAATCTTTGTCCAGCATCATGTTTTGTAACTGGGAAATTCCCTCTTGTCACTAAATGTCTCTACTTGGACATTGTAGAAAGTGAAACTGAAAATGAAATACCCTACTAATAAATCAAGCAGTTCCCAGAAAGAATAGAAACATTGATACAAACAGATTTATTCAGGAATCCTGTCTTGATAATTTACAAAGTGTGACCTCCGGCAATTTACCTAATCTCTATGGACCTCACTTTCATTAAATTATCAAGCACATTCCCCTCCACTATTTTTGGAAAGTACCCTAGACTTCCCTCTTAGAACCTGGCTTTCTTATCTGAATATTTATCACAGTGAAATTATACATTCTGGTGTCTATCTTCCCACCCAAAGCATTTTGAAAGAAGGAACCACATGTGTTTTCTTATCTTTCTATTTCCAGCACCTAGACAAATAGCACCAAAAAAATTTGTTTGTTTGTTGCCTTAGAAGAGGTGGACTGGAAATCTGGTATATAAGGCCCACTTTTCATATATACATATGAAGAAATACATGTAGCGCTCTTTTTCAGCCAGCACTGATCAATGGGCATCTCTTGGGACAACTAGCACAAGTGGTACAAGACCGGGGCCAAGAGAAAGCCCTACCACAAAAAGAGGAAGCATGAGTTGGGACGTGTCACTGCCAACACTAAGATTGGCCCCCACCACATACACACGGTGTGCAGGGAAGTAACAAGAAATGCCTTGCCCTGAGGCTGGACGTTGGTAACTTCTTTGGGGGCTCAGAGTGTTGTACTAGGAAAATAAGGATCATTGATCATCACCCTACTATACACACACACACACGTGTGTGTGTATATATATATATACACACATTTATCTTTTTATTATGTTTTAATGTCTTACACACATATATATATACACACACACATTTATCTTTTTATTATGTTTTAATGTCTTACTATGCCTTTTTGCTACATGTATTTTTTTTTCTTTTTTTTTCTCTCTTTTTAGAACAATGAATGCTGTTATTACATGAACTAAGACAGGAAAGAGGAGGAATTATTTGCTTTTCTGGGTTCTTGATTTTCCTCAGATAGAACTCCAGCTCCTGTGCCTTCCAGCACATACCCATCTGCTCAGCCACCCTGGCCTGGTGTTGGTGCAAGAACTGGAGCAGTTGCTGGTCCTTTAGGAGACTGCTTATTTTGACATTCTTTTTCCTTTCATTATATTTCTTCTGAATTTTTTTGATCTTTTTTGTTTAAAATCTCTTCTTCCTCAGGAGTTAGCTTGGCTAACCCAAGAGCAGTGCATAGTGGGACTTGTACCACTGTCAGTATGGCCCTGCTGTCAATAAGCACAATGCAGTTCTTCATCAAGGTCTTAGTGGAAACCAGCTCATTATTGGATGCATTGTAGACAAGATCAATGGTCTTTGTTGTCTTAGTACAACATCTGAGCCTCAAAAGAAGTTTCCAATGTCCAGCCTTAGGGCAGGGCATTTCTTATTACTTCCCTGCACACTGTGTGTATGGGGTGGGGGCCAATCTTAGTGTTGGCAGTGACACATTCCAACTCATACTTCCGCTTCTTGTGGTAGTACTTTCTCTTGGCCTCAGTCTTGCACCACTTGTGCCAATTGTCCTGAGAGATGGCCATTGCTTGGCACTGGCTGAAAAGAGCCCTACGTGTATTTCTTTTGAATTAAATATCAAGGAAAATAAAGAAAGTGGAAAACATACTCCAAAAAAAGAATAAGATAAGTCTACAGAAACCAAACTAAGTGATTTGGAGATATGAGATGTACCCTACAAGAAATTTAATATCATGGTCATGCAGATGCTCACAGAGGCATGCAAGAACAAACTGAAAACTTCAACAAAAAGATACAAAGTATTTAAAAGAACTGAACAGACTCGGCGCCTGTGGCTCAAGTGGCTAAGGCGCCAACCACATACACCTAAGGTGGAGGGTTCAAATCCAGCCCAGGTCCACCAAAACAACAATGACGGCTGCAACCAAAAAATAGCCAGGCATTGTGGCAGGTGCCTGTGGTCCTAGCTACTTGGGAGGCTGAGACAGGAGACTCGCTTGAGCCCAGGAGTTGGAGGTTGCTGTGAGGTGTGATGCCACAGCACTCTACCCAGGGGGATAGCTTGAGGCTCAGTCTCAAAAAAATAAAATAAATAAAATAAAAGAACTAAACAGAAATCATAAATCAGAAGAATACTATAACTGAACTGAAAAATTCACTAGAAGGCTTCAGCAGCAAACTAGATCAAGCAGAAGAAAGGATCAGTGAATTCAAAGACAGAGCACTAGAAATCATTTGATCTGAAAAGAAAAAAGAATGTAAAGGGGTGACAACAGCTTATGAGACTTATATGACAACATAAAGTGGAACGAATCAGGGTGCAAGAAAAAGAAAGAAAACCTATTCAAAGAAATAACCGCAGAAAATTTCCCAAGGCTAAGAAAGAAAATAGGACTATCTGGTAAGCCCAAAGGACAACAAATAAGATGAATCCAAAGACACTGACACCAAGATATATCATAATTAAATTGTTAAATTTAAAGACAAAGAGGAGGTGTTGAAAGCAGTAAGCGAAAAATGAATCACCCCATACAAAGGAAATACCATACAACCACCAGTGAATTTCTCAGCAAAAACCATGTAGGCCATAATACTATGTTCAGAAATTCTCTCCTTCAAAACTGTACTGTTAAAGATGTTCTTAGACAAAAGACAAGAGAGTTTATCTCCACTAGACCTATCCCCCCAAAAAGGAAGTTTTTCAAGCTAAAGGAAGAGGAAGCTAATTAGTAACATGGAAAGATACGAAGGTATAAAACTCACTGGTAAAATTAAGTACACTGTCAAATCCAAAACCCTCTAATACAGTAATGGTTGCAGCTGCATCTGTTTTATTACTGGTATAAAGATTAAAAGACAAAACTATTAAAAACAACTAAGCTACAATAATTTGTGTGGGAATATAAATTATCAAAAGGCATAAAATGAAGCATCAAAAATGTAAAACATGGGAGGAAAAGGTAAACAGTTATAAAGTTTGTGTATGCAATCAAAATTAAGTGGTTATCAACTTTAAATAGCCCATTATAGGATGTTTTATGTAAGTATCAGGATAATCATAAAGCAAAAGTCTATAATAGATACAGAAAAATAAAAATATCTAAAGCCAGGGTGCCCAAACGTTTAGCTTCTCTGGGCCACATTAGAAGAATTGTCTTGGCCTACACATTAAATACACAAACACTAACAAAAGAGATAAGCAATTAAAAAAACAAGATCCATCCATAATTTTTATGATATCTACCACCACAGATAGCAAAAAATCCTCACATAATAATCCTAATTACGCAGTGACCCATTCAGAGAATCTTTTAAAATCTTTGTGCTGGCCCCAAGTTTGCCATGACTAACATAGAAAACGTCTATATCTAAGTAATAAAATGTCTTTGGGGTTTTTTTAATTTCTTCCTTATAAAAGTAAAAGTGGGCAACGTAAAACTAGTGGGATACTTGACACTGTATTTCAGAAACTAACGCATCAATATCTGGTTTGATGGAAGGAGTTGTAAATTCTCAGTGAGTTCTCAAGGTGCTCATCAGATCTTTTGGTTTCTAATTTTACTCTTAATGTGCTTGATTCTTGAAAACAATTGCTTGCAAATGTAGTTACTGCCAAAAAGCAATGATATAAAGAAGGCATGATTGTAAAGCAAGAGATACTTGTCTCTGGCAAGAAAGGACCTATAAAATACCGCAAAGAGACATGATCAAATTTTTCTTTAAGGTGACTGTCAGATTACATTCTATTTGAAAATTGGCAGGTAACATATTTATGCCAACTAAACCTGGAACCACAAATGCACACAAATATATTTCCCAGAAATCTTGAAATCTGTTTCCAAATGCCTGTATCAAATGTAAAAGTAAAGATGCATATTTTCGCTCCTCACAGGACTGTGTTTAGCCAAGGTGTTGAAATCCATAAAACTGTTTGCCTTAATTTGATTTCTTGTAATTTCAGTTTTATTTGGAACACAGCTATGGTTAAAACACTGTATTGACAAGTTGGTTTTCACCTTGAAGGCTCATGTTTATGTAAGAGTGGTTAAATCAACTAAAAATGCTAAATCTGCAAGTCAGTTTTGTTGTCAAGTTCAAGAATAAATTTGATTTTGGATACCATAAATGACTTGGTAATAGGTCACAAATCATAAAATCTTTTCAACATTTCCCCTCAACTTAGCCATCTTACTTCTAAAAAATAAATGATGGCACCATAGTCAGCATCAATACTGTTAAGGAATTCCTTATGAAATTCACAATCTTAATGATGATTTGCATGATGTTATTATCCATTTTTAAAGCTTATGTGAACACATTTTTTTTTTGATGTACTACGCAATGATACTTCATCAAACATAAGTTTTGGGTGGCAACTGCATCATCTTCTATTAATTTTACAAGTCCTTCTCCTTTACCTAAGACTACCAGGGTACCATCAGGAACTGTATGTTGACAATGGACAAAGGAAATTGCTTTAATATATATTTTGCTTTCTATAAATCTTTTGATTTAGTTGTATCTTTCAATTGCACTAAAGAACCCATTTATTCAGTGATATTACATCCATCATCAATACTTCTAATAAAAACAGTAAGTGAGCTATAGTTGTATCATCAGTGTTGTCATCTATCACCAAAGCATAAAATTTAAAATTAACAGCTTTACTCTTCAAACTTCTTTTGACAGATTTTCCAATTTCTTCAACTTGCCTGGTTATAATCTGGTGAGACAAACTGATTTTTAAAAATCCCTTTTTTTCAGGGCAAATTATATCTGCCATGCTTTCCATACCTTGCTTTATAAACTCACCATTATTAGTTTTTATTTTTTTGCTATCTCATAACTAGCTTTTACAATGGAATCCATCTATGTTGTAAATTTTTAATAAAAATGTTGTCAAGAAGATAGATTTCATTCCACTGTTCTATTCTCATGACACAATCCTTCACACACATCAAATTTTGCAGATGGTTTTTGAATATAATGCCTTTCCAAATTCTGTCTTTGAATATTTGCACCAATATTTCACATGTATAATATTAGCTATAGCACTAACTGAAGAGAAAAAGAAAAATGACCCTCAAAGAGGTTAAGCAGGCTGCCTAAAGTTACAGTGCTCATAAATGACAAAGCAAAGAACTGAAGCCAGACATAAATAATCCCATATGTTTACTTTCTAGATAGCCACAAATCTCAAAATATAAATTTAAGAATAGAACTACACACATATGATCAAACTTGCTTAAATTCAAAAAATTGTGTGCATACAAATGAGCTGCTACTCCACATATTAGCTAAAATTTAAAAAAAGAGGTAGATGTAGGTAAATGGATCCTTCATACATTGCTATTGTGAACCAGCATGGGGAAGGGAGTGAACCAGAGTGGAACTGGTGGGGAATGACAAAAATACAGCAAAAGAGAAGACACAGAAATAAAAGATGGGATCAGGAGGTCTGACTGAGCTGATGACTGCAGCCAGCCCTAAAGCACAAAATCAGTTTTATTTTATAGTATCTGTACAGGGTTGTTCAGTGCGAAGCAGCATGGACAATATGATGAAATAGCATAAACAAGACATATTTTTGCTCTGCCAGTAAGACAGAAAGATGCAAATGACTTGAATAAAGACAAATCATCTTGTTAATCATCTTGGGTTTCACTCAACTTCATTAACATATGATAAAAAGTAAGAAGGAAAGATCACAAAGATCTCTGCATAGTTAACAAAACAAAAGAAGAACTATGAAACTTAGTGGTTACTACTCAACTTTGTTAGCATATGACAAGGAGAGAAAGATCACAAGGATCTCTGTATACTTAACTAGACAAAGAAAGAGCTACAGGACTTCTGGCAGAGGAAGCATGAAGAAAAGAATATGGTTGTTTAGGGAACAGAGGAGAAGCCATTGAGGGTTCATTCCCTGAATGTTCCCCAGGTTGTCGGGGCCCTACCACCTCACTGCCCACTCTCCACACATTGCTGTGAGAATGTAAAATGGTACAGTCACACTAGAACACAGAAATAGAAAACAGTCACTCTTTCAAAAACAAAACATACTTCCATCAGGTAATACCAGCAATTACACTCCTGGACATTTATCTCAGAGAAACAAATATGTATTTCCAGACAAAAACCTGTACACAGTTATTCATAGCAGCTTTATTTTTAATAGCCCAAACCTAGAAACAAGTACAATATCCCAGGATAGATGAATGGTTAAACAACTGAGATACTGTTACTATACCATGGAAACTATTCAGCAACAGAAAGGACCAATTGCTAACATAAACAGTGAAAGGGCCAGACCAGCGCCATTTTGTCATTTACTGCATAAGCTCTGTTAAACGGCAGGGTTACTCCCTGCTGCCTCCCCCCACAGCTGCGTGCACCGCCATTAAGCTGCTGATTGAGACACCTTAGGCAGACAGCGGCCATAATAGGCAATAAGTTTCAGTCCCTTGAACAGCTCCCATAATAGGTAAAAGGTTTCTACTAAAATTCAGGTATTCTCCTTCAACTACCTAATTAGGCTACACTACCTCTAGCCTCGGTTAAGAAATCCCCCCACCCCTCACCTGTACCAATCCAAATCCACCTTTACTAGTGAAATCATCAACCACCAATCAAGAATGTAACTTTACTAGTGAAATCACTAACCACCAATGAAAAGTGTACTCGTACCCTCCTACCCTTCTTGCTTTCTGTACCCCATAAAAACTTCCTCCACCCTGGGTTTGAGACTCTTCCTTGGTGTGTTCACCAGGAGAGTCTGGGCTTCCTGGGGCCTGAATAAAACTCACCTCTTGCTTTCTACATCGGAGTATGGCTTGGACTGTCTCTTTGGGGCCACTTGGGAAATTTCGGGCATAACAGCAACCTCTTTCCATGTCCAGTGGGTGAAAAAATTTCTGAGAGTCGGCAATGAAAGCAGTAGCTTATCTTGCAGAATGAAGTTGGTGGCTGTATTAGGTGAGCAGAAGACTTGGCTGCATTGCATTGGGTGAGCAGGAGACTTTTTTTTTTTTTTTTTTTTAAGATAGAGTCACAAGCTGTTGCCTGGATAGAGTGCTATGGCATCATAG
The DNA here is from genome assembly GCA_963574575.1 of Galagoides demidoff. Classification (NCBI taxonomy): domain Eukaryota; kingdom Metazoa; phylum Chordata; class Mammalia; order Primates; family Galagidae; genus Galagoides; species Galagoides demidoff. The sequence goes on along the minus strand of CAUYQV010049020.1, from coordinate 3,322 downwards.
ATCACAGCAACAAAAAACTCTTAGGCTTAAGCTATTCTCTTGCCTTAGCCTCCCAAGTAGCTGGGACTACAGGCTCCTGCCACAACTCCCCGCTATTTGTTGGCTGTAGTTCTCGTTGTTTGACAAGTCTGGGCTGGATTCAAACCTTCTATCTCCAGTGTATGTGGCTGGCACTCTAGCTGCTGAGCTATAGGTGCCCAGCCAAGCAGGAGACTTTGTGTCTGTCTTTGGGGGAGCTTCTGCTCCCTGCCAAACCCTGGCTGCATCTTGCATGTCATGGCGGGTTAGTTCCTGCAGAGGCAGGTTCGCCCCTGGGGAGGGCAGAGAGGATGCCAGGATTTGAATTTAACAAGTCTGTGGCCAGGGTCTCAGTTAAGACTACCTCTTTTTATCCAGTGTCCCCTGCGGTGGCCTTGGCTTCTTGAGGTGTATGCGTGATCATCTCATTAGAATGCTGCTAGATGTTTAAATAAATAAGCAACAAGCAAATAGCATCTGAGTACAGTCTTGCTAGGAAGCCTTTTCTCTTAGAGGGAAATCCAAGTTGTTGACTGTAAAGAACATGATCTCTGCCGCATACTCTCCAGGCTCTGTGCCCAGCTTCTGATGTAAGTTCCCATCTTTGATTTTTTTTCACTCTTGGCCTAGTCCACCTTCTTGGATAAGAAACCAGATTTTCTTCTTTCTAGCATCCTATTCTGTCCCTGGCCCTTTGTCATTCCAATCCCAATGTTGCCTCCAACCACCTTCCTTTCCATATTATCCCCCAACTTTCTGTGCTGCAGATACTGGAAAACAAAAAGCTGCCTGAGAAAACTCCTTAGAGCTGGGTGTGTGCTACGTTGGCTCTACTTGTGCACAAGTCTAGTTTTTGGAGTTAGAGGCAGGGCAGGAGGCATCCACTCTGTTGGTGTGGGTCAGGTCAGAGGTGCCATATTCCATGTTCATTGACCTCTCGCTCCAGTGGTAATGTTTATTCTCCATTGTTCAGGACAATGGGAATTATTCCTGGAAGCCACTTAGTACCTAGTAATAAATCAGTTTATGCTGAAATAAGCTAGAGTTGTTTCCATTGGCTGTGGCTGAATCCTAGCTGATAGGCTGACTGGACACTTAGCATTCTCTCAATGTAACTCACCAGCTTTCATACCTGTATTTTTGGCCAGCTTGACAATCTCATCACCAGAGTTGCAGCACCTATTGTTTCAGTCTGACAGGAGTCATTGCCCCCCTTACTTCTAAGCATATTCCCTGGCCTGGGCTCTGCTTCTACCTCTGCCAATCAAGTCATACCCTGTGGCTTGAGCAATCAAATAATTCTATTAAAATGAAACTGCTTAAACCTGGGATATAGAAGGATGACTTATGAGGATGACTATAAGTTTACAAGGCTTCATGGCCTATGTTTGTTCTGATGTTTCAAATGCATTGGTTTGTTGATGGCTGATCAGAAATTCTCTGCATCTTCTGTCCTATTAGGTATCCCAACTTTCAAGATACCTGCAATGGTTCACTCATTCTTTAATCATATTAAAAAAAATTTTTTTTTAACTGAATGAGAAGGATACTTTTAATTTCAAAGATGACTATTGATTCAATTTTCTAGGCATTATTAAATAATATTCTTCAGGGAATTCTTTTTTTATTATTATAAAAAATAATAAAGGATGGATATTCATTGAGGAATTCATTGGGGATTCATTGCGGGTACAAAGAACCAGGTTACACTGCTTGCATTTGTTAGGTCAAGTCTCTCTTGTAATTGTGTCCTGCTCCCAAGAGGTATGTCATACACTGTGACTCCCTACCCCCCTCTCTCTTTCCCTCTCTCCACCCAATGGTGGTGATTGATGTATTAGCATCAATTGTCCTCATAACAGAATTGAATACATTGGATTCTTTGTTTCCACAGTTTGTTAATTGTAAATTGAGCAACAATAAACAGTTTAGTGCAAATGTCCTTATGATAAAATGATTTTTTTTTTCTTCTGAGTAGATGCCCAATAATGGGATTGCGGGATCAAATGGGAGGTCCAGTTTGAGTTCTTTGAAGATTCTCCATACTTCTGTCCAAAGAGATTGTATTAGTTTGTAGTCCCACCAGCAGTGTAAAAGTGTTCCCTTCTCTCCATATCCACACCAACATCTGCAGTGTTAGGACTTTGTGATGTGGGCCATTCTCACTGGGGTTAAGTGCCATGTCAGGGTGGTTTTGATTTGCATTTTTCTGATAATTAGAGATGGTGAGTATTTTTCATATGTTTGGTAGCCATTTGTCTGTCTTCTTTAAAGAAGGTGCTATTCATATCTCTTGCCCAGTGATATATGGGATTGTTGGCTCTCATATGTTGCTTAATTCGAATTCTCTGTAGATGCGAGTTATCAAGCACTTGTCTGATTCATAATATGAAAATATATTTTTCTATTCTGATGGTTGTCTGTTTGCACTGGTTGTTGTCTGCTTAGCTGTGCAGAAGCTATTCAGTTTAATTAAGTCCCATTTGTTCATTATTGTTGTTGCTATTGTCACTGGAGTCTTTTCATAAAGTCTTTCCCTAGGCCAATACTTTCAAGTGTTTCCCTCACACTTTCTTTGAGGATTTTTATTGTTTCATGCCTTAGATTTAGATCTTTTATCCATCTTGAATCAATTTTAGTGAGTAAAGAAAGGTGCAGGTCCAGTTTAAGTCTTTTACATGTGGCTATCCAGATCTCTCTTCAGTAAGGTGACTAGATTTTAACATTGGTAAAGCGGGACACCATGGGGGGGGGGCGGGGCCTGACAACAATGAAAACTTTGATAAGCAGTTCTCAATAATCAGTTCTCAACAATTATTTCTTATTATTAAAGTTTAACATTATAAAATTAACAAAAATAATATAAAATGCATATCCTGGCGAAATAGCCACATGGCAGCTGAAAACCTTATATTCCCTTCCTGTTCTCCCATGTTCCCTAGCTTGTTGTGCATTCTTTCCAAAAATTGGGGCTTTTTTAAAATGCCAAAACACCGCAGGATGAAGGACAAATTGTTAAAAATCAGGACTGTCCCACCAAAAGCAGGATGTCTGGTCACCTTACTCTGGGGGGAGAGGGCCTACTTGTTTGTTCCAGTCAGCTTGGCTCCTTCTGAGCTAGTAGTCCTTGCCTAGAAGCAAGGGAGGGAGCCAGTCTTCTTCTGATACTTGCCCAGGAGGGGCATAGGGAGTTTACATTAGCCTTTTCATTTCCAAATGAAGTTACATTAACCTCTTCATTCCCAAATGGAGTTACATTAACCTTTTCAGCAGCTGAAAACCGTATATTCCCTTCCCATTCTCC
>CAUYQV010049009.1:0-16651 GCA_963574575.1 Galagoides demidoff | reverse complement strand
ACTTTTCTGCCTGGGGAAGGGTGTTCCGAGTCTCAACTGGGTTCCTCCAGGGTAGCAAACTTCCCTGTTGGCAGCTCTCACTCATGGAGTGAGAGAATAGGTCCTCAGTTTATCGGTGGCCTGTAGGAGACTCGGAGGAGCGGAGGAGCGGTTGAAGAGGAAACAAAGGAAGAGCACACCTTTCTTGGGGGAGGGGATGGGTGCTATTCCTTTGGGGAGATTTATGTACCTGTGAATTGTCCTCTAGGAGTCTCCGCCTGTCTCAGAAGAGGTGTCCTGCTGGTATCACTCTTCTCTCTCAGCTGGGCTCCCAGTTTTCAACTTTGTTGGGGGTTTCTCCAGATTTTATCCTTTCCTCTGAACAGGAGCTTCTGTCAGAGACTGGTGCCTGTCGGCCATCTTGACCCCTCCCCACCTTGCCATTCTTATGCATATAGAGTTGCAGCCTCTCTGAGCTGCAGTAGTTAGGGAACTACTAATAACTGAGCGTTGAGTGCTTTTTCTGCATCACTCCCTCCTGGTCCATCCACTGAAGTGTAACAGCAACAGGTAGGTATTAGTAACACCCAAATTTTATGGACAGGAAAGCTGAAGCTTTGAGACTTTGAGTAATTCATCCAAAAGCACACAGCCTAGTATATGACACAGTGGACTTCAAACCCAGTTGAGCTTTCTTAGCCACTACTTTATGTTGTGTGTGAATGCAAGATGGTCCTGGAAAACCAGATGCCACAGGCCTTTCTTTCTACTTAACTCAAAGCAGTGACAACTCCAGAATTTATAGATGGGAGGGAGTGGAAGGGCTGAGTCAGCAGTGTGGTTTAAAGCTATGGGTGTGTGCAGGAGCAGGTGGGGTACAGGGTGCATACTTTGAAGCTCTAATAGCATAGCAAGCATGCTATTTGATGACTAAGAAGATAAGTTTAGTGAGAGTGTCTTGGGAGGGTGGGTTATGGATAGATTGAGGTAAGCCTTCCTCCATGCCATCTCCTGCAAAGCTTCATTTGCTTTTTGTTATACCCCATTTCCCCCAACACCTCAACCTCCACATAATCCACCTATCTGACTTAACAGCACAGGTGGCCAGGACTTGTACTAGTCTAGCCACTTGTACTCAAAACTCCAAAGTCTTTGTCCATACCTGACATGTTACAAACAGGTCTAAAAGTAAATAAAGGTTACCTCACTCAACCTTCAACATGTGTATGCACAGCATGAAATGTTATGAAGAAAAGTAACCAAATAGAGAGTCTTTTTAAGGCATGTCTACACTATCAGAACCAGCTAGGGTCCCAGTCTCCCAGTTGTCCTGGACTACACAGCCTGTCTCTCCCTGGAGGGAAGCAGCTTAGGGCCTCTGTTGAGCTGCCATGTCGTAAAATTCTCAGCCATGAAAACCATTTGAGTGACTCCTCAACTCCTGTTGATCAACCTCAACACACATGACTCTTCTTTGGCTTCCCAAAGAAAGCTTCAAGCAGAGTCACAGGGAGGGCCCCTTGGTCACTAGTGTAATGGCTCTCCAGTCTGAACAGGAACAGCAGCAGTCTGGCCTCTGGAGAACATAAGCACACTGCAGAGAACTTGGATATAGATAAACCTAGAACAACATTTAGAGAAACTTTTCATTAACTTCCCGTGGAACTTAAGATTTCAATTCAAATGTTTTACTATAAGTCTCTAAGCCACTGTCTATGTTGATCTCTGCCACTAACTGAATTGTAACCCCTACCCCAAAATTCTTTTGTTAAAACTCTTAACCTCAGTGTGCCAGGATTTTGAGACAGGCCCTTTTGGGAGGTCACTGAGATGGAGCCCTCATGGCAGGATTAGTGTCCTTAAGAGAGGCAGCAAAGAGCTTACTTCCTTTCCAGAAGCACACAGTGAGAGGAGAGCCACCCACAAGCCCAGAAAATAGACCTCAGAACAAAAGCTACTGTGCAGGTTACCTTGATCTTGAACTTGCAGCACCTCAGAACTGGAGAAAATGAATATCTGTGTTTAAGCCACCAGTTTATGGTACTTTGTTGTGGAAGCCTGGACTGCCTTGCTCTTCATGTTCACTTTCCATGACTCCTGTTCCAGCTAGGCTGATGTTCTGTTGGGTCCTCTGGAACCTACCCCAGGACACTCTGATCACTGTTCTTTGCACACACCACTCCACTGCCCCTCCCTCCATCACTCTAATCCTATACCTCAAGGGCTGCTCCGTCCATCCTCCACTCCAGAGGCTACCTAGCAAGGTTTCTGGTGTTTCCCCAGCTTCCTTCAAGATTCTCTGCCCTTGAGTTCTTCAGAGTATTTATGATACATTACACAGCATCTCTCTGTTGCATACACTTTGATTAGTTCAGTTTTTTGTTTTTGTTTTTGTTTTTTTTTTTGAGACGGAGCCTCAAGCTATCCCCCTGGGCAGAGTGCCATGGCGTCACAGCTTATAGCAACCTCCAACTCCTGGGCTCAAGCGAGTCTCCTGCCTCTGCCTCCCAAGTAGCTGGGACCACAGGTGCCCGCCACAACGCCCGGCCATTTTTTGGTTGCAGCCATCATTGTTGTTTGGCAGGCCCGGGCCAGGATTCGAACCCGCCACCTTAGGTGTACGTGGCTGGCGCCTTAGCCGATTGAGCCACAGGCGCCAAGCCAGTTCAGTTTTGTTAATTAAGTCACTTGGGTGGCAAAATTTAAAGTAAGCTAGCTAATTTATTGTATCTATGTCAAACCTACATTTGTTTGAGGCAACGCTGATTAAAGCCACAAGAAATGTAAGACATGCATTTTCTGTACTTTTAATAGTCAGAGCCTTTAGTATCAATATCACACTTTAATTCCAAAGTCAACATAAAAATTCAATACATGTAGTTAAGCTAAAAAGTGTTAGTGAAATAGGGGCTTAGCTTTTTTCCAAACATGTTTCCAAAAGATTGTTTTATTTTAAAGCACACAGTATTGTATACAAATGCCTTTTAACCCTGTGGTGGGGAAGATCACATGGACTGTTTACAATGATCTTCTTCCTCTGCTAAGTCCACAGCCCTCAAAGCCTTACGAAGAACAAGATGTGTCTCTTCCTCTGCTTCCCTGTTTGTTGTAGTAAGAGTCCTTTGCCAGCAATTATGTGACCAAATTTTCCATTAACTAGTTGGTAATTATTAAAGTTTTGCAGTGGCCAGTTTTCCTACTGACATCTTACCACCTAAGATTAAAAAGAGAAATACAGCTCAGGAAATGATGTACATTTTGCCATTCCTCATACAACTGTTCCTTAAGCCACCTAACAAGACAGACACCTAACACTTGTATAGAGCTGTACAAGTGCAGCAACCAACAGAGATGTCAGCAGAGATGAAAGATGTGCCCCAAGCAGTGACGGTGTGGGTCAGAGCCAGGAGCTGACCACCACCACGTTTTCTGACTTCAGGTTCAGTGTGTTCTAGTAGTTCACACTCCCATGGTATCTGCTTCCTGGCATTAAGCCATTGACTGTCAAACCTCATAGAATGACAGCTTTGGGGTTATTTTAGATATATACCCCTCTTACCAAATTTGAAGTTGAGTTTTAAGGTTGCATATTCTGAGATTTCGAGATAGGATACAAATAGAAGAATGAATTTCCGCCTACATATTTCCTTCTATACAGCCTAGGACTCCTGTCTTCCCTACCTGTGGCACCCATTTAATTGCACTTCTAGCCCTTTTCTTCAATGTTCTCCTCTGTCCATGTGCCCTGCCCTGGTCTTCTCCTAATTCCAACAGACACCTGTCCAAAGCTCCTCTACACAGCCTGACAAAGGTAGTAAATTAAGATCAGGCATAAGATCAAAGATATCCATGTTTATTCAATATAATCAACAGAGAATCTTTTTTTCAACTGTTAATACCCTCCTCTTCTCAAACTGTCCCATTACTGTCAATAAGAAGTGTTCTCAACCTCCACTGAGCCACTGTATCACTGTTATGTCCACACTCTTAACTCCATGTACCATATACCAATGGCCCCACCTTTTTTGAGTATGACTATTTCTTTATAACTCATAGGATATAGAGAAAAGTAAGCATTGGGTTATTCTCTCCAGGATGTGCTAACAATCCCTAGTTCTAAATTCAGAAAGTTTATGGGATATGGATATCAACTCCGATTCTTCACCTAATAAGAATGGAGAATTGAGAAGGAGAACAGGAATCAAAGGACAAAAATGAGAGGTATTCTTGCCTCACCAACACCAAGATGTGAAAGGTCTAGATTTCTCACTCAGACTAGTGATGTTAGAAAGTAAATCTCAATGTTGTAGAAGATTCCTTATTTTATACTCAGTGTGTTTCCTTTGTTAATTTTCTTTGCACTTTCTCTTTAATGTCCTTGAGAAAATTCTAGATTATAAAAGTAGTTGCCTATCTATAGTAGAACTCCACTACCATTCATTTTGATACAGTATTTGATACCATGGTATACATTTTTGTTTTAACGTATATTGATTAATATAACGTGAAAACATCATATCATACTAAGCAGCACTTACCAAGCATTTCTTCTAATTTGGTTATGGCAGGTTCATTCACATTAAATATACATTCATTATTTCTAGGAGAAAAGAATTCATAAGCTTTGTTATTGCATAAACCATGGGGAAAAGACAATTTCCATTATTATACTGTGTTGCTAAATGTAGATACTGCAAGAGTACTTTTCAAGAGTCTCCCTTGAGGTCAATCTTACTTCCAGTTTCATATTTTGGATCCATAAGAGATAGGACTGTGAGGATTTACACATTAAGCTTTATTACTGCTAAATTTGCACACCTTGGAAGAGTATTGATGTATCTATACATATATATACTCATACGTGTCTCATATATATAATCTGTATGTATGTATTTGTGTCATATAGCTACATATATACACATTATACTTCCTCAAAATTTTTTCTTGTAATTCATCTATATATTTCAACAGTAAGTCAAATAGTGGCCTAGCATACTTTTTTTCTTTGCTTCAATTCTGTTTTTATTCACAACCATATAAAATTTTCAGGGCAAGTTATACAGACTCACCTAATTAGGGGATGGATAAGTAAAGTACAATATAAAGTTAGTAAATTATGATCTAGTAAGATCACCCATTTTTGTGTCTCTGGAATTTGGACTCAAATGTCACTGACGTCCTTGCCCCTTTAACACCCAAAGATCCTGGCCAATACTTACACTTTCTTCTTTTGCACCACACCAAGCCTCACAAAAGCTGCTAAGGCATTTTTCTGCACATCAGAAGATAATACATCATAACACTGAGAGGCACCTAGCATAGAGGGTGAGGAAAAGTTAGTCAATGGACTACTTTTTGTTCTCAACTGAAACAAATTTACAACCCACAGAGGCAGGACTGACCTTGATCAAGAAGCTGACTTGTGAATTTTCTGACTGCAGCCAAGTACTGTTTCTCACTGAAGTAGTCCTCTTCTTCACTCAAGAGGTATTTGCAAATTATCTGATTGTAAGAGGAAGGGTAAGGGGAACAGAAAAAGTATAGCCAAATACAACAGAACAGTAAATATCATTCTATTGCCCCTCTTAGGAGAATGACTTATCATATTAGAAAAGTAAGTATCTTTCCATTGCCCTTTTTAAGAGAATGACTTATCATATTAAGAGTACCCTAAAGACTCTGAAGCCTGGGACAGAGGAAAGCTGAAGAACTTTTAGAACATCTTTTTTGAGCTCATATTATTACTTACAATAAAAAAAAAAAGAGTTTGAAATGATATTGGTATTAAAGCATAATTATTCATAATAATGGGTTGCAAGTTAATTACTACCAGCTTAATTTCTTATGCTACTTAAGGAAAAGAAAAGCCAGATTTCTATAATTTTGTGGGTTTTTCTTTTTTCCTCAAAATATATCTAACAAAGTGCCAGGCCCTAACATACGTGATGATTTTTACTGTAGAAAGAGGAATAAAGATAGAACTAACACTTATCAGGTGCTCAGTAAGTGCGAGATTTTGTTTGAGCTCATGGACACAAACACCACTCTGCCAGGTCAGTCCTGGGGCCTGTGGCTGGCACACATATAGACAGAGCCGCACATCACTGAATTCTCTTGTCTCAAATATGTGTGAGGCCTCCCCTACAGTTTACGTTTAAAGCTCCCTCTCTCCCTCTGAGTCCAGGCACAATTCCTGCTGGGCACATAATTGTCTCTCTTCTCTAATCACTCCTAAAAGCTCTAACAAACTCATATACTTGCACTTAAAACTTTTTTCTTCTTCTAATATTAGCATTTAGCAATATAACTGACTTTATGTATCATTCAAGTCTTGCCTTTACTGAGTGCCTACTTTATATCAAACTCCTTGCAACATACTATGACTAAAAGACATAGGTACAATACAACAATGTTTGGGTGTAACCGTAGTCACACGAATACTGTGCTCATGGCATCACTAACTTGTTATCCTCTTGGGTCTGTAATGGACCAAGCTTCCCCCTATATGCAGGGATCATTTCACCTCTCATAATCATTCATTGTGCTAGTCCATCTCTGTAGTTCTACCATTTGCCTAGGGAAGATATTTTCCCTTCATATCAGAAATAGGCAGGGTGAGAAAGGCTTTGTATGTCAACATAGGGAAGGTCAAGAAGAGTGCCGAATTTACACACCTGATAACATTCCACAAAAGGCTTAAAGAGTCCTATTAAAAATTCTAACACAGTATTTCCTTTCTCTGTAACTAGGATGTCCCTCGTTGTCACTTGTATGGCTTCACTTTTACAAAGCAGGTAACAGCCTTCTTCAAAGTCCTGGCAGGGGAAGGAGAAGCCATCAGACACTCATTCTTTTAGGTTAATGTTTACACTGCTGATCTCAGCTTACATAGCCAGATGCCCTCAAATAATACCAGCAGTTTCCACAGCACCTCCCTTCCCCCTCCCTTCTCACCCCCGCCCCCCAAACAATTCTGGAGGTTAAGACAGTAGCCAGGGAAGCATTTGATCTAACATTCAAAATGTTGACCCTGGGGCAGTGCCTGTGGCTCAAGGAGTAGGGCACGGGCCCCATATACTGAAGGCAGCGGGTTCAAACCTGGCCCTGGCCAAAAACTACAAAAAAAAAAAAAAACCCAAAATGTTGACCCTCAAACACAAAAAATGTAGAAAATCCTTAGAAATCATGACCTGGGTGATAGATTCTCTTTCACTCTGCACAGCCACATTCCTTAGTTTAAACAGGAAGCTCATATAGTAAATCTTAAAAATACTTAGAATTATGCTTATGCTCAAAACCTGCGACACTCCTGCCCTCACTCTCTACCAATAAAACCGGGCCTTAGCAATGCACAGCACACTCCTCTCATCTACTCTGTCACTCCCTGTCCCAGTCAACCAGCAGCTCTGCTCTGGAAGCCTGGCAGCTCCTCAGGTGTCTACATCACTAGGCAAGAACATCATTCGCCACTCTCAAAACGAAAGGCATGTGCCTAGCTAACTCATTCCCACAGGTGTTAACAGGAAAGATGAGTGCTGATTTTTTAAATGATCACTAAAATAGAGTTAGTTTATTTACAGTGTCCTCATTAATGGTTCAAAGAACCATTCTTCTCACCAAATCATCCCTAAGTCATTAGGTGAACTTGACCTGAGTTTAGTCTGCTAAACTGTGTGCCCTAGTCTCTCTTCATGCCTGCTCTGCTTCACCTTGAAGAGAAAGATGACACACTGCCTGTGACAAGTCTATGGATTACTGATTGGTTTTTAAAACTCACACTGCAGGCATACCTGTCCTTTATTGTAAAGAATTTACCTTTAATGTGTTTCCTGGAAGGAAGATGAACTCATCTGAAAAAACATCACGTAGGAAACCAAAGCAACTGTAGATGTCCTCTAGAAATAAATTAATCATGTAAAATTACAACATTGCTTTTTTTTTTTTGAGACAGAGCCTCAAGCTGTCGCCCTGAGTAGAGTGCCGTAACATCACAGCTCACAGCAACCTCCAACTCCTGGGCTCAAGTGATTCTCTTGCCTCAGCCTCCCAAGTAGCTGGGACTATAGGTGCCTGCCACAACACCCAGCTATTTTTTGGTTGTAGCCGTCATTGTTGTTTGGCAGGCCCAGGCTGGATTTGAACCCTCCAGCTCAGGTGTATGTGGCTGGCACCTTAGCTGCTTGAGCCACAAGTGCCGAGTCACAACACTGCTTTTTAAACTTTCAAGAAGTACCACGAAGTCCATGATATGCTGAAATGCTGTACTTCAAAGGCATTATTTTTATTCATATAATAGGGACAAGAAATTAAGTTCCCCCAGAAGGAGCAAAAATCAATCCAAATTTTACTTATAAATTAAACTAGTTCAGCATAGTTTTAAATGATCGAATCTAAACTATAAGCAGGCCTGTAATCAGTGAGTCTGGTAACAAGCAAGACACCGTAATTCTTAGAAGCCAAGGCACTTTATTTCCCCTGCCTCACCATTCCCTAGTAGAGAAGGAACTGATTTCTTAATTGTCCTCTATATTCATATATCCAAGGATCTTTACCGTATCTTTAGCACTTTTCCTTCGAATCACCTGAGCAACTTTGAAAAACTAACATCAGGGCAGAACACCAATGGCTTGCCCATACCCCAGACCAAGTGAAGGACCTTTGGGGTGAGGCTCACCCCGCCCTCTCCATAATTTTAACATGTGGCCTGGGGAGAAAGAAACCCCTGGCCTTGAGTATAAGCTCCTGAGGAGGAGAATTGTGTCTTACTAATTTTTCCATTCCTCAGTGCAGCTAGAAAGCTAGTGTGCATGTAGTAAGCACTCACAGATTGCTGGACGCCTTACCCACCCCATCTGCCTCTGCAGGACCAGGGAGCTGTTATAGCAGAAACAGCCTGACCAGTAACAGCCTGAGACCTGTGCTCAAATGCCAGATCTGCCTCTGAGTAACTGATAACTTTCTAGGCTTAACCTTCCTTATTCACAGCAGGAGAAGTTTAGATCAGATGATTTCTAGGCCCTTCCAATTCCAGAATGCTAAGCAGATGGCCATGTATTTAGGGAACAAAGCAAACTTTTTCTGGGCACACAGGCCTGGTCCTTACGGGAGGGTGGGCTATACAGATGTGGCTGAATATCATAAGGTTTCAAATGTTGCTCCCTACAGGGAAAAGAGTGGTTGGGCCTGTCCTAAAATTCAAGATCACATTCCTGAAAGTTACCTTTCCTGAACCCAGGAGTCATCTGCAATGCTATAGCTACTAAGGACGGACGGACAAAAATGTTGAGTAGCTGGTTCCTATAAGCAGAACACATGAGGAGAGTGATGTGCTGGAAAATAAGTCCATCAACCACTTCTGAGTCTCCGGCATCCACTTTCAGAATCACCTGGTCTCTGACAAGAGTGGCAATATTGGAGTGCAGAAGAATGCTGGACTGGACCACTTCTTCAGCAGGTTCGTTGTCTACATACAAAGATAAGTTATTCCTATGAGATGGATCATTGCAGGAGTCCTAGGCCTTGAATGGTTAATGCTATTAATAGTAGCTGCACAGACATTTATTTTCAAGTGTCAGGTTTTAGTCTTTACCATTTGCAATAATAATATCGTATGGAAGAAAATCTGAACAGTACTATTTGATAAATCAAATCCCTGTCTGAAAACATGTAACATACTTTCTTATCTACCCCAAATCTGTCTGCCATTCTGAAATGTATGTAAGTTCTCACTCTGAAAATCAATACTTCCTCTGTCTACCTCAGCAAGTCACATAAACTGGAAAGTCACAGACATGTGAATGCATTAATACTAAGACAAAAAGACCCCTGATTTAGCGTAATGAGCATAGTAAGACGTACTTCACACATTTAGGCACGCATTTCATACACAAACACATAGACTTTGCTGAGACTTATCCTTAGGAGGCAAGAATATCACCTTGCAGGTGGACCAAAGAGGTAATAGTCCTATCATGAGGCCTCCATGAGCACAGTGGGATGCCAAGGAAATTCCCTGTTCTCTCCACATCAAAGTGAACTAAAGCGCCACCTCATGTAGCTGATCACCCAACACCACACTGGCCTGCAGAGAGCCCAGCAGCTTGAACTGTAGAAGCATAACAAAGATATGGCAATATTTAACAACTAACCTCAGCATGGGAAATCAATAACCTGTTCTAAATTAGGAATTCTATTTAACCATCCCTACTATTCTGTCACTTGGATAACAACCCTCACTTTATTATAGTAGTAAGAGTTACCATAGTGCCTGAACAGTCACTCTTAGCTATGAATTAGCCACTTGTTTATCTCCTCTTGAAAAAGCAAAACACTTTAGAAAGACAGGCACTTGTGTTTTCACATGTTCTTGGGCCAATGGTGATGGGCTTAGCACTTTACCTGTTTCTTACAACTTCTAACACTCTTCACTTTGTAGCAGAAACAAGTCCTCCTCCTGCCCCTAGCCTTTCACGGTTTTAAGAACAGATCTCTGACTCATCTTTTGTTCCCTAATGGTGAATGGCATGTGACAGTGATCCCGCCTGGAAACCCTGCAGCTGTATGTTGGCACTACCCCTGCTGTGGTCCAAGCCTCTTTACTTCTCACCTGGGCACCGCAGCCTAGGGCCTCATCTTCCCTCCTCTAGTCTCTCCCACTGAGTCCACTTTAAAACTGATACCAGGTGGTTTTCCAAAGGCCAACCTACAAATTCATCTTTGCTTAAAATCCCTAAGTGCTTCCACTAAACTAGAGGTTTCAGTCCAGAGCCCCAAGGCCCATGGGGCTGTTTGACCAGCCATCTCCATGTCCTCATCTTCTACCACTCCCTCTCCTGGAGCCAACATTTTAGCACCACCAATGCATCCTTGGTGACTGGGCCACCCACTTGCGTTTCCTTGTGCCTGCCTTGGCAAGGCTACTCACCCTATCTTCCTGAAGAACTCCTACTTTTCTGTCAAGCTTAGCTCAAGGGTCACTTCTATGAAATCTTCATGAGTATGGCCCTTTCCACCACAGAAGTCTCCAGCACTCTCCACAGTGTGTCCATAGCTCCTCATCTCCATGTCACTGAACACTTATTGTTAGTTTATACAGCACCACCCACCCTACTTTCTACAAATCAGGACAACCTCCAGAACAGGGATCACACCTGTTCACTCTGTACTGCTGGCAATACCAGCACCAGCCACGACTCAGCACAGGACTGACGAGCAAACAGGACATACCTGGCTAGGAATAACTGTCTATACTTAAAAGGATTGCATTTCCAACTCTAGTCTGTATAACTGCAAAGCGAAGAGACTGAAACAACTTAAGCTATTGTCATACATATCCCATACTCCCCACACTATCCATAGCTCCAATGAGGTCTTTACACAGTTGTTATTACCAGAGAATTGCATAAAGTTCTACAGAACCTGACCTTTAATCCTTACAATGCAGGGAGACAAATGGGTTGCAAATATAATGTAGTTTAATGAAGCAGATGTGGAGGGAAGTAGTTGTGGACTACAAGAGGATCTGTGTCTTCATTCTCTTCCCTGCTGGGTGCCGAGGAGATGGCATTCTAGTCCTCAAGACATTCAGGGTCTTGTGAGGGGAAATGACATGTAAACAATTATTCCTTAATATCCAACATGCTGTGTGTCTGACATCCTATAGCGGTAAGAATAGATTAGGCATTCTTTCTTACTCTGACCAATGCTTTGCCAAAAGTCTCTTATAGGTTTTTCTGGTCCAGGCTACAACTTCTGCAAATTAAGCAAGCATTCTCACCACCTATGTCTCACCTACATACCGGGCCAAACAAGAAACCCTCCGAACACCTGGGCTAAGCCTTTCAGCCATAACGTCTTTTCCACCAGAGCATCAAAATCCATGGATGGCCGGTTCTGAAGTAGAACAGCAACTGTTAGGGACCAGGGGCTCAGAACCAGGTTTTCAATTTGCAGAAGCTGCATTTTGTAGGCAACTTCAGTGACAAAGGCATGCATGTCCGCGGACTGCTTCTGAGGAATGTATCTAAAAGGAAGAGCACAGACAACAATTACAGCTCTACCGCCTGGATGATGGGAACGGAGAAGACATCCCTTCACAGGGCTTCTCAGACTTTCTGCCCACTGAATTCTCTCAAGTCACCTGCAAGAAGCATTCCTTCACTTTGTTATAGCGTAACTTGCCCAGACATTCTGAGGGTTATGTTCCTAAGAAGTGACTAAAAAACCCTCAAGGGTCCTGATATTCTCAGTTGTAGGCAAAAAACTTTTCTTGCTTTATCAACAGGATGTATCACTGAAGGGAAAACTGATGCCTCCCCCAGTAGACTGAACTACTGGAAAGGCCCTTCAGTTTACCTGACCTCATGTGTAGATCACCAAATTCTGAAGTTTACGATGAGGCCAACACAGAACTGACTGGAGAAGATATATATTAATATGTATGACCTAAAAGCAGCCACATAATAAGGTAGCTCAATATGAAAGCTGCAGCCAGTCCCAGTGCCCTGCACTAGATAACAACTGGCAATTCAACTAGGGATCTAGTGACAGAGGCCGGTGGCAGCAAAAAGCTAACATTTGCTTCTGAAATGACCAATGTGGCTGTTGGGGAACTGCTCAAACTACCAATAAACTATAAACGAGGCTGAGGCATGTGAGGCCTGAGGCACAGGTGGTCTGTCTCCCTTATGTACAGGAATATTTCTTTAAATTAAGAAAACCCAAACATATATCTATAGCTTGCATAGTGAAAGAACCCAATACATTTTCTTGCACATTCTTGAGAATAGAGAATCACTTCCATTCATCATTATTATTATGTGATCCTTTCTAGAATAAAAAATAACACTTAGTACATACTTTGGCTAGCCTAACAATGCTCAACAATTCTTCTGCTTGTTTGTTAATAATGGCATCGTTTCTTCCTACTTTGTTAATTCCCCTGAGAAGAGTGATCAGTGTCTGACTCTGCATGTTTGACAGAGATCTACCACAACTGATCATTGTTTTGGGAAACATGTAATTCTTTACTTGAAGCTTTCTGCTGATTACAATATGACAACAGAGCATCCCTGGTAATCTGCTGTGTAAGCTTAGGTAAACCAAGTGGTGAACTCAAGAGTCACAATTTATGCTTTTAGATTTTAATCCTTATTTCTATGACAGTTATTAAAACATAGGCCTTGCACCTTGGAACCAAGTTGTACGGGCTCCGATTCATCCTCCCAGCTGCCAGAGATCGAAGTGACACAGGGTCTCCAAAGTATACATGGATGCTTCCAAAATTTTCAGAGAGAATCCTCCTGGCTTTCAAAAGTCCCTAATGGTACCATAGGAGTGGAAAAGGAGTATATTTAGAAATTAATTGATGTATAAGTTAGTATAATCTCTGAATTCAAATAAAATTAAGTTTAGCCATCCTTTACGTACACTTGTAGATTCTTTTGGCTTAGGAACCCCTAGAAGCTCATATACATAAAGACTTTCTTCCAGTATCTTATCATAACTGATGCTAATTGGAACAAGGTAGGTATCAAAAACTTCTCTTTTAAAAAATGGCTCCATTACAATATTCAGAAGACCTGTAAACACAGGAAGAAACATTTACTATACATATTGAAGCCTAGAGCAGCCAGTTATGTGTTTTTACCACATAAACAGAAAGATACTAAGATAGGTTTACACTTAAATATAAAGTTAAGTAATTACACTTACAAAGAAAATATGTCTTATTAAAAACAAGGTATCAAGTTCTATGTAGCAGCTATGATGACACCACACCTAAAGCTTTGGATTTTTGTTTTTCCTTCTGATCTATAGTGACCTACCGAATTTAGGAGTCAGTGTCTTGGCAGAGCGGCTTCTTGTCCCTTCGAGGAAAAATTCAACAGGAGCATAACCATTCTTTAAAGAGAAAACACAAACAAAACAAAACACAAAACCCATTGCCTACTCGCAAAATGATGAATACCCTTTTGATTCCCTTTCCCAGGCTCCCTCCCCAGCTACCTGAACAAATATTGCTTATAGTGAAACTTGAACAAGAAAGTCATACAGAGTAAACAGATTGCTAAACAGCCCAGTGGTCTGTTCAGAAGTTAAAAAATTAAATATGCAAACACCAGTGAAAAGAAAATATAGCTTGAAAGTACTCAGTAATTATCTGCATTTACCCGTAGCATAGTTTTTACATATTCAGAGAATACAGCCCAGTAGAGTTTATTGCCACCAAAGGTACGCCGCATGAAAAAGGCACCCGACATTCGTAGCAGCTCACCAATCATTTTCATTCCCAGGAAGTCTAAAAAATAAGAGACAGGTTAATATTTATTTGCAGATCTTGGAACTTTCTATAAAGATCTAAACTCAGACCTTGTGAAGACAGATTTCATATACGTGAGGGAAACAAAATGAGACTCTCAAACTAATAAAAAAATTTTAAAAAATTAAGAAATATTCCTACGACATTAATAATTATACTTTCTGAGATTAAAATCCTTGCGAGACATCTAGTAGAATTATGAAGAGACTCTGTGGGCTGTGCTCAGTGGGAGGTTACCTGTGTCACTCCATACACCACTACATATGCTACCAGGCCAGCTAGTAACCAGAGACAATAGCAGGGTAACATGACAACGTAACAATGTTCACAATGCTGATTTCTTTAGCCAGCCCTGTTTAACTTGACAACAGACAACATGTGTCCTTCATGCCCTGGACAGCCTGGAAATATCACGTTACTTTTAGTGGAAGAGATGAATAAAGCAAGCTTGATATGAGTGGAAGAGTTCTATAGGCAGTTTTAAAACAGTCCTTATCTCTGATATTTTTTTACCTTACTGTTTACTAGTCAAATGTACACTTGACTATCAGCTTTCCTGGCTACCCTGAAAGGGAGTTGATATACAATTTACTTAGCTACCTTCTTTTTTATTTTTGTAAAAATAAAAGCACTGATATTTCACACTGCAACAGTTTGTAACAATAAAACTACTAAACTATGATATGTCCAACCTGCTGGATATTAAAGACTATTAAAAACATTGTTAGACATGAAGTTGGACCTTTACCTTACACCACATACAAAAGTTAACTCAATGGATCAGAGACCTAAATGCAAGACCGTAAACTGTAAAACTCAACAAGCACAAAAAAGGATGCTTATCATTAGGGAAATGCCAAACAAAACCACAAGAGATACCACTTCACACCCATTAGAATGATTATTATAGAGAAAACTCAGAAAATAAGTGTTGGCAAAGATGTGGAGAAGTGGACATCCTGTGCACTGCTGGTGGGACTCTAATGTGGTACAACTGCTGTGGAACAGTCTGGTGGTTCCTCAAGAAATTAAAAATAAAATTACCATATGATCTAGTAATTCTATTTCTTGGTTTACATCTAAAAAACCTGAAACATATCTTCAGCAGATATGTTTTTCAAACTTTAAAAAGGAAGGAAATTCTGACCTATGCTACAACATGGATTCACCTTGAGGGCATTGTGCTAAGTCAAACATAGCACACATTTCACAATATAGTCACAAAAGGACAAATACTGCCTGATTCCACTTATATGCTGTATCTAGAGTAGTTAAATTCATGGAGACAAAAAGCAGAATGGTAGTTG
Organism: Galagoides demidoff; assembly: GCA_963574575.1. Lineage (NCBI taxonomy): Eukaryota > Metazoa > Chordata > Mammalia > Primates > Galagidae > Galagoides > Galagoides demidoff. The sequence goes on along the minus strand of CAUYQV010049009.1, from coordinate 1,045 downwards.
CCAGAGCCAAGGGAGGGTAGAGTGGGGAACATGCTTAACGGGTACTGCTTCAGCTCTGTAAGATGAAAAGAGTGGGGATGGTAGCACAACAATGTTAATACTTAACAGCACTGAAGCACACACTAAAAGAGGGTGAGATGGTAAATTTTATGTTACATACATTTTATCACAATTATAAATACATTACAAATGTTTAGATTTATTTACTGGCTGGACAGATAGCCATCAATATACGACCAAATAAAAGTAAAACACAAGTAACACATGAAAGTAACATAGTCTCATTTTTCAAGCCTAAACCAGAGTCCTATAAATGCCTGTGTGTGTCATTCAGGATAGCAAAGCACATTCAGGAGAGGCTGTTTTCATCACCTCCTTCTAATACCTTGGTATTGCTAGAATCATGCCAGTGAACATTTTACTTTTTATAGTTAAAAAAAGTATAAAAACAATCTTTCTTTACCCATTCCTGCTGCTATAACTGGCACAGGTAAGTCATAGTTGTATAAAAGAAAAGACAGCATCAGGAAGTCAATGTAACTTCGGTGACTGGGCAGCAGGACAACAGGGTGTTCCTGGATGGCTCGTTGTAGCTTGAAAATAAATGTTATGTTTTAAATCATTTCAAGTGTCATGTAATAAAATCACATCTCAAATCAGAAAATGGAAAAATAAGACTATGTACTGAGCGAATACTAATCATCTTTTTCCATCTTCCTTACATACGATTTTCCCTGAAAAGACACAAATATTATTTTACAATGCTTGTTAAATGATTTACATGAAGAGAATATTAAAAATGTAATTTTTGGTTCGGCGCCTGTGGCTCAATCGGCTAAGGCACCAGCCACGTACACCTAAGGTGGCGGGTTCGAATCCCCAGCCCGGGCCGCCAAACAACGATGGCTGCAACCAAAAAATGGCTGGGCGTTGTGGCGGGCACCTGTGGTCCCAGCTACTTGGGAGGCGGAGGTAGGAGACTCGCTTGAGCCCAGGAGTTGGAAGTTGCTATGAGCTGTGATGCCATGGCACTCTACCCAGGGGG
>CAUYQV010049007.1:0-33569 GCA_963574575.1 Galagoides demidoff | reverse complement strand
TCATGTCATTTGCTTAGTCATTGTATCAAAACATTTATATTCTAGTTCTAGAAAAGTTCACTTGTACCCTTGTTAGACAGATATATAGGTGATCTTTCCGGTTACCCTCCCACCACCCAACCGCCCTTCTCCCCTCCCCTTCCCCACCCCCTCCCCATATTCTTGGGCTAGAATTAAGTTGTATCTTTCCTTTGAGAGCTATAGATTATTTTCATAAAAGGGCTGTGTACATTGGATACTTTTTCTTCCATTCCCGAGATACTTTGCTAAGAAGAACATTTTCCATCGCCTTTCTAAAGTGAAACAGCACTTTCTCGGATAGAGGTGGATAGTATTTATTAACATCAACCTAAACCTTGTGCTCTTCCAAGGTCCGATAGATTTGCACCAAGGAGCCATTAAGAAAAGCCGCTGATCCAAGCCGCTATAAATTAACACTTTCTTCATACACAGCTATAAGCAGCTATTTAAAACCTGGGCATTATCTTCCTTAAAATAAGTATCAGTTTTCTGGGCATTTATGCTCTATCACTCTTGGTTTTTCCATCCTTGACTCCATTAATAGAATTCTTCTTAATTCCTTTTTCTCTTTTTATTGCTTTGCAAGGGGCTAATTTGCAGGCAAAATTGCTAATTTTACAGCTGCTTTTTGCTTTGTCAGCATGAGACTTACTAAGGAGTTATTAATAGAAGACTAGGATTCCCTTTTCATCCTTTTGCTCTTGACGGTTGCAGGAGGTGGGACAAAAATCCACTCTTTAATAACATTTATTCTTCTTGAAAGGTCATCATTCCACCCTTTCAGTCTCCACTATACTGAAGCAGCATCAGCAGCAATAGCATCTGGTTTCTCTTCCTGAAAGACTTCTGGAATTCCTCCAGCTTAGAGAGCTGCGTAAGGCTGTCTTTGAGATCCACCTTGGAAAGGGGGTCTGGGATGGGAAATTCCCTCAGTATTTCTGTGCATTTTCCAAATAGTAATTTCTAGCCATAAGTATTTTTAGCTGCCCCAGTCATCTGCATATTGAGGCTTGTTAGGAATTACACATGGCTGCTACTAGCAGAGAACAGAAGTAACAGTGACCTATAGAAGAGAGAATATTTTTTTTCAAATAAAAATACCTTAAGACAGGTATTCAGGATTGGCAGGTGACCTTGCATTATCATTAGAGACTCAGGCTCCTTTCTGCCTCTCACTGAGTTTCCATTTTCAAGGTTGCCCCCTGGTCTAAGGCATATTCATTCTAAGCAGGAATCAGAATATGAGGACAGGGCAAAAGGGGACAGGTCAGCTGGCTGTCCATCTCTTCTGGGGCTTCCCTACAGGAGTCCCTAACAGTTCTACTTATATCCTCAAGCTACAAGGTAGGCTTAAGAACATCTTTGTAGCTAGGCACACTGCTGCCTCCAATAAAACTAGCCTTGTTACTAGCAGAAAGTGTAAGACAGTCCTGGAGAGGCACTTAGCGTATCTGCCCCAGGAAAGAAAGAGAATGACTAAATAAATTAAGCCAACAAATCTCTGTTAAGCACCTATTTTGTGTCTAGAAATGAGAGAATAGAAAGTTTCGATTCATTCCTTTAAGGAACAAAAGCGTACAGCTTATACACCTCTTGTTCATGTTGTCTTCTGAGCCTAGAATGCTTCCTCCTTCCTTGCTCACCTAGAAAACTTCTATTAATGATTTCGGGCTTTACTCCAGTATCACCTGCTACCTGAGGCTCCCTGAATTTCTATCCTCAAATTTCCAAAAGAATGCATCGCTTTCTCAGCTCCGTCCTCAGAGGCAGTATGTTGCTGTGACAATGACATGGGTGGTGGATACTGTGGCTTCAGCTTCTTGCCTGTCACTTTGAGCTAGTTTTAGTTGTGTTGTTTGAACTGGAGTTTCCTGTCTTCAGAATCGGGCACATGAAATCCCCCCTCAGGGGCTTCTGTGAAGAGCAGTATTAAAAGAAATGGTCAACAGTGGGAAAGTTGCACTTGGAAAAACTGGCACTCAATCAATACGAACCCATGCAACTGTGGGTCAGTCTTATTTATTTATTTGCTGTTTTTGGCCGGGGCTGGGTTTGAACCCACTTCCTCCAGCATCAGCATATGAGGCTGGAGCCCTACTCCTTTGAGCCACTGGAGCCACCCCTCCACTTTTTTTTGACACAGTCTTACTTTGTTGCCCAGGTTGGAGTTTCGTGGTGTTGGCTTAGCTCACAGCCACCTCAAACTCCTGGGATTGAGAGACTTTCCTGCCTCGCCTTCCAGAGGAAAAGCTGGAACTATAGGCACCCACCCTGATGCCCGTCAATTTTTTTCTATTTTTAATAGAGTTGGGGTCTTACTCTTGCTCAGGCTAGTTTCCAACCCCTGAACTCAAAAGTTCTCCCCACCTTGGCCTCCTAGAGTGCTGGGATTACAGCCCTGAGCCACCACACCCAGTCTAAATTAAGTCTTGATAATGATAGTTGTAGCTACAAAATAATCTCTTCAAAATAAAAATGAAAAAGCACATATCATGTGAAAATAGCAATAAATCATCTGTAACAAATAAGCATCACATTTTGAGGTTATATTAGCAAGAACAATAAAATAGAGTAAAAGAGCAGTAACCAAGGATTTGCTCGGTTTTTACAGGAGAATAACACTCTGCTGCTGAAGATGCCGTATTATGAGATACAAATGTGAACATGTCATTCAAAAGTGTGTAAAGATATCCGAGAGCAGAGCTAAAAGCAAGTTACTAGATGAGAAAATCAAAGACAAAAATCTCAAAATGCAGCTGAATTGTTTAAAGGGAAGAAAAAAAAGCAAGGATACTTTTAAAAAATAACAGAGAACATAAAAGATGTAAGACTGTAATCATTTTTATGAAAACAATAATTCATAATTAAAAGAGAAAAAATAAATAAATTCTACTTAAATGCTTATATTAAGCTAAAAGAAAAATTGATATGCCTAAAACAAAACATCTCGGAAAACACTAATATAAAGAAAGAAGAGTAAAAGCCAACTAATGAAAAAATACAGACTATCTTATTATTTTTACTATTATTACCAGACAGACTAAAAGTCAAGGTAAAAGGTATTAAATGTTCTAAATAAGTAGGTTTCCTAAATATACAGCATACAATGAGACTAACTCTAATAACTTCTTTAGCATGAAAATAAGTAGACTCTAAGTACACTATTTACTCAACACTCATAAAAATGTAGATAAAATAATTAAAAAATTGTAGGTAACAGAGACCTCAAATAATACAATAAGAAATTTGACATGCTAGGTGGTTGTAGGTAGAGCTAAAGAAATATCTAGACACATACATAAAAGTAGAGATAAATCAAACTTTACCATCTATAAATATAAAATATACTTTCTTTTCAAGGATTGATAGAATATGTTTAATGATGATCATTTAGAAAATTTACAAAATCTCTGTGAAACCCTGGAAATAAAACTATTACATACTACATTTTTGGACAAAAATGCAATAACACTAAAAATGATTAACAAATCAGACATTAAAAAATTCATTCGGAAATGTAGACTTGGTCTTAGTCTATGTGTCAAAGAGAGGAATACCTAGGAAATACCTAGAAACACATGAAAAATTACAAAATAAAAACAATAACATTGAAATCTACATAGCTTTTCCAAGGGTGTATTAAGAAAAAATTCACATAATTAAAGTAAATTAAAATATATTAATTATATATTTAAGTAAGATAAAATAGATTAAATGACATAGTCTCTAAATAAATCCAATAAGAATTTTCTTGAAGAAATAAATGAAATAAATCAACCATTAGTTTGCCTAAGAAAAACAAATTAGAGCAAAGCCAACATATGAAATTAGGAATGAAATGAAGACAAATGTCTTAAAGTTGCAGGGGAAATAACCTCAAATAATATTTGTGACACTATTGTAGTAATTTTTGAAATTCCAGTTAAAATGATTATTATCCAGACAAATATATGGTTTTAGAAGTAGACCTAAGAAACAAAATTTGTTATTTTGTTCTGCAAACACAGTATCCTTGAAATCCTATTAATTTTTGCATTATAAAACATTTAGAAATAATAAACAAGAAAAGTATATTTATAAATACAGAACTGAGCTTGTAACATTGTAAGTAAAATTCTTAATAATGAGATATAAAGCACAAGTGTAAATTCAGACAGGTAAGAAGATGCTGTAAAGAGCCACTGCCTTTTGTATATTTACAGACAACAAACACTTACTACAACCTACGATCTGCCCAGGGTGAAATCATAAGCACTAGGGGCAGTGTAAAGTAAGAAGCAATGATAGAGACCCTCCCAAAGAGCTAAGAGGTCCTCAAATCAATACCATGATATTATTAATAAAAATGTGAATGTGAAAAAAAATGAAAGAAAGAAAAAGAGAAAAAAAGTATTATGAGGTTATAGCAGGCAATATTCCCACTGAAACAACCAAAAATAAAAATACTGAAAAGATTTACAGAATTTTACCATTGAAGACTTTGAAGAGCTTTGGAAGCAACAAAGATTAAAGGAATTGGAACCCCAGGGGCAGAAGAGCCCAATTAATCCCCAATAATCTGTGATCTTAAACCACTGGATCGTGTACTGCTTGGTGCATCGTCAGATAAGTGAACAAGGAGCAATAGGAGTCTCTCCCTGCCCCTTTCACCTCCAAGGAAAAAGGGCGGTACTGTCCCTTCACTTCCCATAAAGAGAAGAGGTCTCCTTTCAATCTCTTCACTCCCAGGACTGGGTCTATGTCTCCAGCAGTTAGAAAAACTTAGTAGACCTACACATCACTCCTCCCTGGAAATATAGAAGGTGTAGATTTGCTGCAGAACTGGGATTGGTCTGTAGCTCTCAAAAGCCACAGTAGACACACGGACTCCTAGGGGCTGGGGTAAGATGCAGAAATCCCACCAACAGAGGAATTGGGGCTCTGAGCATAACCCATGGGTCTCCCACTATATAGGGACAAGGAAGAAGACTGAACATTAATCTTATATCTGCACTGCTTTTGATCACAAAGGTCATGAGACTTTTTAAACCATGGGTATCTAACCCATGGAGCTTCTTGCTGATTTTGTGAGGACTCTTTTTGCTTTTCTGTGCTGTTGGATATCACAAAAAAATATTCATGGACCTTTTCCTTGCTAATCACCTTTCCTAGTGTTTGTGTATTTCATGAGTGGCCCCAAACATCTTTTATTCTTCCAATGTGTAGTAGAGAAAAACAAAAAGGTTGAACACCCCTGAGATGGCAGGGGAAGAATATCTCCACTCATGAAGGAACTTCTCAAAATAAAGATGCTTTCTGAGACCATTCAATGAGTCCTATTTTTTTAACTTTTTTTTTATTAAATCATAAATACATAGATCATGTATACATTAATGCATATATGGGGTACAATGTGCTGATTTCATATAGAATTAGGAACACTTACATCCCACTAGTTAATATATACCTCATGTCGTTTTCTTAATTATTGTGTTAAGACATTTATACTCTATACTAATACATCCAACATGTACCCTTGCATTATGCACCATAGGCGTGATCCCACCATTCATTCTCCCTCCATCTTACCTTCTCCCCTCCCCACCAACCCCCCCTCCTTACACCTTCCTCCGGGGCCATAGTTGTGATCTATTCTTCATATGAAGGTGTGAGTAATTGTAAATCGGTTTCATAATAGTAGTGAGTACATTGGATATTTTTTCTTCTATTCTTAAGCTACTTTACTAAGTAGGATATGTTCCAGTTCCATCCATGTCAATGTAAAAGAATTAAAGTCTCCATCTTTTTTAAAGGCTGCTTAATATTCCATGGTATACATATACCACAATTTATTAATCTATTCATGGATCAATGGACACTTGAGCTTCTTCCATGACGTGGCTATTATGAATTGAGCTGCAATGAACAATCTGGTGCAAATATCTTTATTATGAACTGATTTTTAGTCTTTTGGATATACACCTAGTAGAGGAATTGCAGGATCAAATATCAAATGGCAGGTCTACCTTTAGATCCCTGAGTATTCTCCATACTTCTTTCCAAAAGGGACATATTAGCTTGCACTCCCACCAGCAGTGCAAAAGTGTTCCCCTTTCTCCACATCCATCCCAACATCTGTAGTTGTGGGGTTTCGTTATGTGAGCCACTCTTACTGGAGTTAGATGATATCTCAAAGTGGTTTTGATTTGCATTTCTCTGATGATTAAAGGTGATGAGCATTTTTTCATGTTGTCTATAGGCAATGTGCCTATCTTCTTCAAAGAAGCTTCTGTTCAAGTCCCTTGCCCACAGTGAAATGGGATTACTCGTTCTTTTCTTATTAATAAGTTTGAGTTCTCTGTGGATTCTGGTTATCAAACCTTTGTCAGAAGCAAATATCCTCTGCAAATATCCACCTGCAAATATCCTCTCCCATTCTGAGGGCTGTCTGCTTGCTTTACTTACTGTGTTCTTGGCTGTGCAGAAGATTTTTAATTTGATCACATAACAGTAATGTATTTTTGGTGTTGCTTCAATTTCCCGGGGGGGGGGGGGGGATCGTCCTCATAAAGTATTCTCCCAGAACAATTTCTTCACAATTCTCCTTCACTCTCTCCAAGAATCTTTATAGTTTCATGTCTTAAGTTTAAATCTTTTTTCCAGTGAGAATCAATTTTTGTTAATGGTGAAAGGTGAGGGTACAGTTTCACTCTTCTACAAGTTGCCAGCCAATTCTCCCAGCACCATTTGTTAAACAGGGAATATTTCCCCCAGTTTATATTTTTGATGGGCTTATCAAAGATCAAATGACAATAAGTGTCTGGGTTCATCTCTTGGTTTACAATTCTGTTCCACACATCTACCTCTCTATTTTTTTGTCAATACCATGCTGTTTTGATCACTATAGATTTACAGTATAGTTTGAAGTCTGGTAGCATGATTCCTCCTGATTTTTTTTTTTTTTATTTCTGAGTACTGTCTTGTTTATTTGAGTTTTTTTCTGGTTCCATATAAAATGAAGTACTATTCCTTCCAGATCTTTAAAGTATGATGGCTGTGCTATGATAGGGATTGCAGTAAACTTGTAAATTGCTTTGGGTAATATGGACATTTTAATAATGTTGATTCTTCCCAGCCTTGAGCATGGTATATTTTTCCATTTGTTAACATCTTCAGCAATTTCTTTTCTCAGAGTTTCATAGTTCTCTTTATAGAGATCTTTCATGTCCTTTGAATATCATGAATATTTCATCTTCTTTGGCACAGCCATAAAGGGAATGGAGTACTTGACTGTTTTTTCAGCTTGACTATAATTGGTATATATATATATAAGTTACTGATTTCTGAGTATTGATTTTGTATCCTGAGACACTACATATTCCCTGATCACTTCTAAGAGTGTGGTTGAGTCCCTGGGGTTTTCCACATATAAAATCATATCATCTGTGAAGAGTGAAAGTTTGATCTCCTCTGACCCCATTTTTATACCCTTGATCACCTTCTCTTGACTGATTATGATGGCTAAGACTTCCATTACAATGGTAAAAAGCAGTGGAGACAATGGGCAACCTTGCTTCGTTCCTGATCTGAGTGGAAATGTTTTTAACTTTACTCCATTCAATATGATATTATAGGCTGTGGGTTTGCTGTAGATGGCCTCTATCAGTTTCAGAAAAGTTCCTTCTATACTTATCTTCTTAAGTGTTCTGATCATGAAAGGATGCTGGATATTATCAAAAGCTTTTTCTGCATCAATTGAGAGAATCATACGGTCTTTTTTTGTTTGTTTGTTTATGTGATGTATTATATTTATAGATTTACATATATTCAACCAACCTTGAGACCCTGGGATAAAACCCACTTGGTCATGGTATATAATTCGTTTGATGTGTTGCTGGATTCTGTTTGCTAGGATTTTATTGAATATTTTTGTATCTATGTTCATTAAAGATATTGGTCTATAGTTTTCTTTTCTTGTTGGGCCTTTTCCTGGTTTGGGGATCAGGGTGATATTTGCTTCATAGAATGTGTTGGGAAGTGTTCCTTCTTTTTAGATGTTTTGGAAAGGTTAAATAATATAGGCACTATATTACTTACCTCTTTAAAGGTTTGGTAAAATTCTGATGTGAAGCCATCTGGTCCCAGACTCTTCTTTTTGGGGAGATTTTATATAGTTGATTCTATTTCAGTACTTGATATTGGTCTGTTCAGCATTTCCAATTCTTTCTAATTAAGTCTAGAAAGTTGGCGTGCTTCCAAGTATTGATAAATTTGTTTCAGATATTCATATTTCTGAGAATAAAGTTTTTTACAGTATTCATTAAGGATTTTTTGAATTTCTGAGGAGTCTGTTGTTATTTCACATTTGTCATTTCTGATTGATGATATTAAGGACTTTAATTTTCTATTTTTGGTTAGGATGGCCTAAGGTTTATCAATTTTGTTGAATTTTTCAAAAAGCAAACTTTTTCATTCATTGATCTTTGGAATAATTCTTTTATTTTCTCTTTCATTTAATTCTGCTCTAATTTTAGCTATTTCTTTTCTTCTGCTGAGTTTGAGTTGGAATTTTCTTCCTCTTTCAGTTGCTTAAGCTGTCCCATTAAGTTACTGAGTTCCTCTCTTTCCACTCTCTTGAGGATAGCTTGCAATACTATAAATTTCCCTCTTAGGACTGCCTTTGCAGTATCCTACAGGTTCTGATAATTCATGTCTTCCTTATCATTTTGTTCTAAAAGTTTGGCAATTTCCTTCTTAATCTCATCTATGACCCAGCTATCATTCAGCATAAAGTTATTTAGTTTCTATGTCGTCGTATGTGTATGCAGATACCTGTGGGTGAGTTCAACTTTTATTGTGTGATGATCCAAGAAAATACAAGGAATAATTTCTATACTTTTAAGTTTGCTGAGGTTAGACTTGTGACCTAAGATGTGATCAATTTTAGAGGATGTTCCATGGGCTGATGGGAAGAATGTGTATTCAGTTTTGTTAGGATGAAATGTTCTGTAGATGTCTGTTAAATTCAATTGTTGTATGGTGAAGTCCAAAATTTCTTAAGTTAGTTTCTTATTGGAGGATCTATGCAACACTGCCAAAGGGGTGTTAAAATCTCTAACTATTATGATGCTGAAGATATTAATTTGCTCATGTCTGTTAGGGTCTCCCTTATAAATTCGGGAGCATTCTGGTTGTATGCATAAATGTTAATAATTGACTTCTCATCATGTTGAGTGTTTCCCTTAACAAATATGAAGTGACCATCCTTGTCATTCTTTACTTTTATTTGTTTAAAGCCTAGTGTATTTGCAAATAAAATTGCCACCCCTGCTTTTTTCTGATTTCCATTTGCCTGGATTACAGATGTCCAACCCTTCACCCTGAGTCTATATTTATCCTTCAAGATAAGGTGAGATTCTTGTATACAGAAATATCTGGCCTGAGTTTTGTATCCAGTCAGCCAACCTGTGCCTCTTAAGAGGACAGTTTAAGCCATTCACATTAATTGAGAGTATTGATAAGCCTGGTAATATTTTGGGTGTCAAGTTTGTCAAAAGTCCAGTGGATATTTTGAATCTTTTTACCACTGTGGAAATTGGGGTTTTGGTCAAGAATTTCAGAGTGAGTTTACTTTGGTGGTAGAGCATTGTGCGGGTTATTATGGAGGATGGGTCTGAGGATATTCTGAAGAGCTGATTTGGTCATGGCAAATTTCTTCAACATGTGTATGTCATTAACGTATTTAACTTCTCTGTCATAAATGAAGCTCAATTTATCTGGATACAGGATCTTGGGTTGAAACTTGTTTTGTTTTAGGAGATTGAAGATCGATGACTATCCTCTTCTGGCTTGAAAAGTTTCAGCAGAGAGATCTGCAGTCATTCTAATATTCTTCCCCTTATAGGTTATGATTTTCTTATGTCTGGCTGCTTGCAGGATTTTCTTCTTCATATTAACTTTGGTGAATTTAATTACAATGTGTTTAGAAGATGGTCTATTTGGGTTGAGTTGTGCTGGGGTTCTGAAACTGTCTGCTATCTGAATTTCAGTATTTCTTGCCATGCTTAGGAAGTTCTCCTCAATTATCTCTTAGAGTAGAGTATCTGCGCCTTTCAGACTATCCTCTTCTCCTTCAGGGATTTCTATGAGGTGAACGTTTGCTCTTTTGGAGTGTTCCCATAATTCTCTCAGGGAATGATCCATTTTTGCTCCCCACTTATCTTTCTCTTTGAGCATTTGGGAGCATTCAAAAGCTTTGTCTTCAATGTCAGAGATCCTTTCTTTGGATCTGCCTGCTCCATTCTATTACTGAGGGATTCTACTGCACTCCTCAGATCTTTGAAGGCTGCAAGTTCTTGCCTCAATTTGTAAAAATCTTGGGTGATTTTGTCTTTGAATTCTTGAGACAACTTTTGCATTGCTCCCTGAATTTCTAATTCCATCTTTGCCTCCATTCTGTTAATCTTATTTGCAATCCAAATTCTGAATTTGATTTCTGACATTTCAGCCATTTGTTTATGAATGGGATCTTCTGTTGTGTCTCCTTTGTCATTCCTTGTGGCAGTTGACCTACTCTTATTATTCATGTTGCCAGAGTTTTTCCACTGATTCTGCCCCATGATTCTTTTTCACCCTTTGGCTAGAGAAGCTGCCAAGGTGAAATTGAATTGAGGGCTCCTGGAGTTGTAATTAACCAGCCCTTTACCAAAGAATTGGGACTGGTGATTGCAGCTGTTCCCTTAGAGATTTACAAAGGTCCCATTCAGTACTATAGCCTGAAACTCTGGGGATATGTTTGGTGTGGTGGGGCTAGATGGCTCTGGCCTATATTCAGGTAGTCTCTGTCCAGTTCTAGTGAATCAGTAGCTTTGGGCTGAAATCTCAGCTGTGGAGATATATAAGCAACTAAGACACCGCACCACCCCACAGGCAACAACTGGAAGGGGAGAATTCCACACTTCCACAACAACACAACCAGGGTACAACCTTGGTGTAACCCCAGGTGATTAGTTCAGGTCAAGAGTTACAAATCAACTGTCCTGGTCACCCTCAGAGACCATGCCTCTGCCCAAGCTGCTCTGCTCCTCCAGTATCGCTGCAATGTGAGGTCTACCTCCCTCTGGCAGTCCACAGAATTGGGGCAGTGTCTTTCCAAATTTGACCCCAGTGGGATCACTTGATTAATGCTGTTGTTAGGTGGGAGGTATCTCCACTCAGGTTCCCACACCTCAGTGGTTCCCAAGCCTCCACCTGGTGTACAGAAATCCAAGCCTCCTTCTGCTGCTGAGTTGCTCTTTCAGCCACCTTCCTTCCCACCCACTGTGCCTTTCTGAACTGTTACCAGATTCACAGGTACAATGTAGCTGCGCTACCTTAGACCATGCAATGCCCAGTCTTAACAAAGAACCACAAATGTTCTAGTCTCTGAAGGGGTTGGGCTTCTAGATCACCAGGCCAGGATAAAGGGTGAACTGGGAGTTCAAAGTGGCAGGAAAAATATTTATAACAACCTTCATGCTAGACAAGAGAATGCCCAGGCTCACAGAATGCCCATGCTTCAGCAACTTGCTCCCATGGGGTTAGAGAAGAGGACCTCAGTTCACTGCTCACTAGTAGAGATCTCACAGCAACCAAGCCAGCTCTCTTGGGGGAGGGGACGGACATGTGTCCTCTTTGGGGTGGGTTCTGTACCTGAAATTTGTTCCCTTGGAGTTGCAGCTTGCCTTAGCAGAGAAGATGTGTAATTATCAATGTCTTCTCTTAGCTCAGCTCCCACCATTTAGCTTTGTTGAGTGCTTTCTGGCCATTATCTCTCCCTTTGGATGGGAGCTTCTGTTAAAAGCTGGCTTCAGTTGTCTATCATCCCCTACTCTCCTTTAGTCTTGTTGAATGTAAAAATTGGAGTTAGGGAAAATAGCCAACCTGAAGTTTTGGCAGATCACAAGGCACATTGAAACAAAACAAACAATCAATCAAACAAAATATCAACCAGACATACAAACACACAGACACACAAATAATCAAAAACAGAAAAGAACTCAAATAACCTGATGTAAGCAATCTCAGCAACCATAAGAGGCATGGGAGGGCTTTGTGCCCATAGCCCAGCAGCCAGGGCGCCAGCCACACACACCAGAGCTAGTGGGCTCCAACCCAGCCCAGGACCCACCAGACAACAGTGACAACCACAACCAAAAAATAGCCAGATACTGTGGCAGGTACACAGTACTGGGAGGCTGAGGTAAGAGAAATGCTCAGCCCAAGAGAGTTAGAGGTTGCCATGAACTGCAATGCCACAGCACTCCACTGAGGGCAACATAGTTAGACTATGTCTAAAACAAAACAAACCAAAAAAAAAAAAAAAGTTAACAATAACTCCTACAAGAAATAAAAAAAAAAAGCAAAAAGAATGAGCAAAGAGAGAAAAAAGGCAACAAAGTCATATATATATACATATATATAAACATACAACTACTTATGCCATTGGGATCAACTTTAGTAGGAATATATTTATGTTGCAATATACTTTCTGGACACCAGGTGGCACCGTGAGTGATTCCCAGGGTTATACCTGTCTCCGGGTTTAAATTGTTCTTGGTGTTTCCTGATTACCCCCTTGGCACCTAGACCTTGCTGAACTGCTGATCACACTGATCTCAAAAATTCTTCACAGGAAAGGTTCTCAAGTTTTCCCTGCAACAGTTCCTATGAAGTAGGGGATATCCTGGACCAGTTCCGAGAGTAGGAATACTGTCTGCAGGTGAGACTCAAATGGCTGCCCCTGATCCATGCAGAAAGGTGCCTGCGGTGAAGACCATCTCCCAAATTCCAAAACAATGGCCTCTTCCTATCCAGGATCGTTACTGTCTAAGTGTCTCTCCCTCCACCTAATCTCAGGTGGTGCCACACCACACAGCATCCCACTCTGGCCGCCTAATTCTGCTCCGGAGTCCACACTTCACCAATCTTTCCACGCAATACCTAGTTTCCCCACAAACTGGAAACTGCAATCCTCCTTGGTGAGGCTGGTTGCCATCGCTGCCGACTGCAGCCCTTGCAGCCTGGGGCAGAACCTTTCCTGGCAGGCTCTGCAGCTCCAGATTACACTCCAAGTCCAGCAAACTGTCACCTCGCTGCACACCCCGAACTATCACTCCACACCAGTATTCCACGCAGGGAATGATCTAGCTCACTCACTCTCACCTGTTGTTCCAGGAGAGCTGACCTAAATGTCCTTCCCATCCGCCATCATGCTCCTCCTCAAGTTGTATTTTTTAAAACATTACAGTTATATGGAATAATAAAGAATCTTCACAAAAATGTAACATTTTTCTCAAAGAATTCCTAGTGATTATTATTTTATTCTTTATGCTTTTTATTGTTTTATTTTTATAAGCAAACATGCATCATTTTATCATAGGAATAAAAGGATGGTTTTTAAAATTCTAAACTAAAAATTAGAAGATTGAGCAAAAAGATGGCTACACTATTTCCCAGAATTTTTTTAGAATTGTCCCCAAAATTCTAGGATTAGTGGGCAACCAGCCTTTGTCTATAATATTTCTGACTTTGAGAGGTCAACTCCAACCTAAGTCTGGAATATGCACTGCCAGCTAACAGAAAGGTGACAGATCACAAAGCCAAAATGTGTCACAGTCAAAAATATATAAGAGGACCGCTTTCAGTGTCATGTGTAAGATTTCCAAATATGAGTGCTTCAGAACATCACTAGGTCCTTGAGAACTTTGAGAAAAGTCCAGATAATTTTGTCTTTTGTTTTTAATTTTTAGGGTTTTTTTTTTAAAGACAGAGTCTCATTCTTGTCACCCTAGGTAGGGTACCTTGGCATCATAGCTCACAGCAACCTCAAATTCCTGGGCTCAAATGATCCTCTTGCATCAGCCTCCCAAATAGCTGTGACAATAGGCATCTGCCACAATGGCCAGATATTTTTTCTATTTTTAGTTGAGGTGGGGAATCACTCTTGCTCAGGCTGGTCTTGAACTCTGGCATCATAGCTCACAGCAACCTCAAAATCCTAGGCTCAAGTGATCCTCCTGCCTCATCCTCCCAGAGTGCTGGGATTACAGGTGTCAGCCACCACGTTCTGCCCAGATAATTTCTTTGGAAGAATGATGTGCACTTTTGCCATGCAGCTTGTGACCAGTAGAAAGGGAGTGTAGGGTCTACAGGGTTAGACTAGAGCTCATCTTTGTCTACGTGGCATTGCTGAATCACTGCCACCATGTTCTGCTCTTTTTTTTAAGAGCAGTTTCTGATTCTCGCTATGGCTGATGTTAATTTCCTATCCTTGAGCTTATTATTTCCTTGAGCTCTTATGCTGTGCCTGTTGCTTTTGATAAATACTTGTTACTTCTTTTAGCAACCCTCCCCATTTTTAAGGTGAGAACATTGTAAGTCAATGAAATAAAGCATTTTGCCCATTGTCTAACTGCTGAGTGGACAGAGGGATTTGAAAACACCCATCTGACTCCAAAGCCTGTGCCCCCTGCACAAGAGCCCACATAGGCACGCTCAAGTGCATGCATGGGGGCAGGGCAGCGCTGTCTGGTCTCCAAAGGGTTAATATTCCTGCCTGCTCTTGTTCCAGCTTCTTGGAGGAAGGTGTTGGGTCTTTGCCACCATAATATCTATCCTGACATCAACTTCAAAGCATTCGACCTGGCCGTTTGATCTCCTGCCGGCCTGCTTTTCTGACTCATGCTGGAAAATAAAAGTAGGAAACCAGGAATGGTTTAGTCACACTTGTTAAACATTTATGGTGCCAGTCAGGAAAGATGTTGACCTTCGAATTAACAATTAGAAGCACACATTCCATAAAAGAAATCAGTCCTGTAACACTGGGGAGGCCCGGAGAGGCCCCTGGGGACCCACGGAGGACGTGCCGTGCCGTGACAGGTTTCCTCTGCCTGTCACCATTCCTGGCGCAGCTCTGGGCAGTGCGGTTTCTCCCTGTGCACATGGTTTTCATGAGAAGTGGGGGAACCATGCCATTTTCAGAGTTTCAAAGGTGGAAGGAATAGGAAGTGGTTTCCGAGGGGCAGAGATGTGATTGGCCCCTGTGGCTGCTCCATCAGCCTCCTCGGTGTATGGCTTACAGCTCAAGAACTCAGGTGGACTGAAGGATTAAACAGTTGCTACACAGGTCCACCTTCGAGATCAGTTCTTTCTTTCTTTTTTTAATTTATTTCAGATTAATATGAGGGTGCCCATGGTTAGGTCACATTATTTGCATTTGTTAGCTGAGGTCATTTCTTTCATATATTTTTATTGTGGTAAACTCTAGAGGACATAAAATTTACCATTTTAATCATTTTCATCGTACAGTTCAGGGGCAGCAAGGACATTCTCGTGTTGTGCAAGCATCACCCCTGTCTAGTTCCAGGACCTTCTTCTTTATCTCAAGTGGAAACCCCACATCCTCAGCATCACTCCCCATTTCCCTCTTCCTTCACCTCTGCCAACCACTGGCATCCCTTCTGCCTCTGAGGATTTGCTAGGTCTAGAGATTCTGTTTAAACAGAATCATAACAGTCGTGTGGTCCTTCACGACTCTCGCCTAACATCCTGTTTCCGAGGCTCTCCGTGGTACCGCCCACATTAGTCCTGCATTCCTTTTTATGACTGAATAATATTCCACTGTATGGATGGCCCAGGTCTGTCCATTCTTCAGCTGATTTGAACATTTAGGGTTTTCCACTCTGGTGATTGTGGAAAGTGCTGCTTGGAGATTCTGCCCAAATTGATGTGTCGGGCCTTGAGGAGAGTTGTAAGAACCCCACTCCTTCCCCCAGGTGCCCGAGGCACCAAGCCTGTGCACTTTGGGCTCCCTGCAGGCTTCCTGCTCTGCTCTCACTTGGCCCAGCAGGCCGCATTTCATCTTATCAGCGTCCCTCCTCTTCCACTCTGTGTCAGGTCGCTCCTGTGTGCCAGTATCCCTCCCAGGCTCTTCCTTCATCACAGGCACCACAATCTGCAGTGAGGCTGTCAGTCTATTTAAATGTCTAGCCCCACTAGAACAAGACACTCTACCTGCTCAATTTGCTAAGTTGTTTCCAGCACTAATGACACCGCCTGCCACATAGTAAGTAGCTAGTAAATACCTGTTAATGGTGATAGCAAGAAAAATGGGCTTTTGAGATATTATCAGACCAAATCCCTTGCTGAGCTCTGATTAAACCCTTGGGGTCAAACAACTTAAATACCTACTTCTGTGGGTTGCTAAAGGTTTCCCCAGGTATCGTGATGAGAGAGATTCCAGTGCTACCCTTTCTGTTTCCATGTAACAGGACAGAGCATGTGAGCCTTGTACTCCAGATTCCCTACACATGGAGTGTCCCTTCACCAGGTGGACCCCTGGATCCTCCCTCGGCTCCTCCTAGTCACTGTCTCTGGCCCTTCGTTTGTGAGACACTCTTTACCAGGCCTATTTACAGCCAGAGAGGGGCTTCTTACATTTATTTCTCAGCCCCCTTTAGGACTTCTTTTTCCCCTTTGCTCTCAATACCAACAAACTGTCTTGTCCATTCCCTGACTCTCCCCACTATAATGCCACCCAGGACTCCAGGAATTTCCATCTGCTTTGTTCACATTTACAATTCAGTACCGTGAATGATTAAGGCATATTCCATGTGTTCAACTGATATTTGGTGAGTGAATAAAGTCTTTCCAGGCTCTCCCTGTTTAGGGGCAATGGACAAATGTGAAAGTCTTTGAGAGATTTTTTGCAGAGGAGTGATCAGATTAGCAGTGTTTTGTCTTGGAAGACTGAGAATTGTCTCACCTTTCCAAGTTTCAGACAACTGCCCCCTTCCCACTTACTTCTCCTCCTATAGGGTGAGTGTGCACAGGGACAAAGTGCTATCCTATCCAACTGTCTAGAAAGCAAATACACAAACATCTTTTGAGTCTTTTTTTCTTAATGGTTTATTTCAGTAAATATAGAAATTTGGGTAGGGTGGCACCTGTGGCTCAAGGTGTAGGATACCTGCCCCATATACCAGGGATGGTAGGTTCAAGCATGGCCCCGGTCAAAAACTGTAAAAACAAAACAAAACAAAACAAAACAAATTTTTAAACAATTAAAAAATAAAATAAAAAAGAAATTAAAAAAGAAATTTGGGGCAGAGTTTAACAAATGAAAAATAGCTACCAATTTTAAATAGTTACTATAAGCAAGGCATCTATCCTACTGGGAATAATAATTCAATTCTACTTCTTCTTTACAACAGGCCATATCTATGCCAAGTACTCCATTTGCTCAAGTTCTCACAAGAAAAAAAATGAGTTAGGAAGTAATATACCCATTTTACAGATTAGAAAACTGAGGCACACATGAATTCAGTGGCAGACTTAGGACTCAACAATCCCAAGTCATGATTCTAAACACCTTTGCCATGTTTCTCTCATTTCATCACATGACCCACTGAGAGACAGACACTCTCATTTAGCAGGAATCGGAGGGCTTGCTGGAGGTCAGTTAATGAATGGCACAGCTGCAGTTAAAGCCTGGTTTTGCTACCCTAAAAATCCTGTCTCTTCCCCCATGCTACAATTTCTCTTATAGCAAACAATTGGAGGAAACACAGTACATAAGAAATTTTATTATTGGAATTACCAGCCTTAACTCTCTCTGGTCTATACTGAAATACACATTATCTCTGATAACTGGGACTCCTCTGCAGGTGCTAGGACTCAAGCCTACCAACTCCAGTGTGGAAGGCATGTGATGCAGATTTCCTCAGCCTTAACCCCTGCTAAAGACAGGTTGGCACCCCTGCCAGTCTTTACGTTACTCAGCCACATCCGGACTCGGATGAGGGGGACTCTGACTCCCGGCTTTGAGTCACTCAGTCTCAGAAGTAACACTCTGCCTCTTGGGTTCTACTCTGTTTCCAAACTTTCCAGAACATGATGTGCTTCCCTAACTTGTACTCAGATGTTTCCCTCCTGAGCTCCATCCTGCTCGCTTTCTGAAGTTGTCTATGGTTCTCACTCCTTCAAGTCATAATATAGATGCAACCTAGTTCTATCTTCTGAAGAGATTTCCATTCTTATTGGGGAATAAGAAATAATATTTATTGTGTGTTGGAGAATATATAGCTACATTTCTTTTAATTAAGGCAACAATTCCAGGAATTTTGGATATTACCCTATCCCTTTTGTAGATGCGGGAATAGACATTTGGAGATGTTAATCCCAAAGCAATAAGGAAACATTGCTCAGTGGGAACCCATGTTAGGTCATAAATCTGTATTTAAAATTATTTCTACCCTTGGATATTGCATTAATTTTCTCTTACTGAAAAAAAAATTACCTCAAATTCAGTACCTTAACACAATATCCATTTATCATCTCGTGATTCTGCAGGGCTGAAGATTGGTGCCAAGAGTTCCCTGCTCAGGTTGAACTGAAGGTGTTGGCCCACGGTGTTTCCTGGGGAGTTCAGGGACTTTTCCAACCCCATTCCTGTTATTAGCACAATTCAGTCCCTTGTGATTGCAGGACTGAGTCTCCATTTTCTTACTGGGCCACTCAGCCTCCAGAAACCACACTTGCCACATGACCTCTCCAGCTTCAAGCCAGTAACTGCATCAAATCTCAGATTTCCGGTCTGACCTCTGATAACAGCCAGAAAAGAGTCTGTGCTTTTAAAGGGATCATGTGATTCTATTAGACTTGCCCAAGTAATAATCACAGCAGTGATATCTCATCATTGGTTCCTTCCACCAACTAAGGGGAGAGTATCAGTGCAAGGGTAAGGATCACTGGGGGTCATCTTAGAATTGGGCTAACCACACAGTGTGTGTAAATGACATGAAGCCTAGTGTTTCAAAGCTGGTGTTAACACCCAGGTAGTTCTCTTAAAATCCACAGGCTTCCTAAAATAGCCAGGGGCCTATTTCTATCTTTTTTTTCATTTCCATATCCTCCAATTTCATGGGATTCCTTCATTTTCTCCAAGAGCTGGCTGGGCTAACCAAAAACAGACTTCAGTACCCATCAATGATCTAGTATACATAATAAAAAAGGAGGTGGGGGAAAAATTAGTAAAATTTTAAATAGGCTTACAAGTGTAACCAGAAACTAGAAATCAAAATTATTCCTCTTATCTTTCTGAAAGCTACATTTGTTACCACACGTCCTCCTATCATTTTTGTGTTCTTCTTGAGTTCCCCGTAAATTCCAAACTGTAAGAATGAAATCCCACATAAAGTAACTTGAAATGGTCTGAAATGGCCATCATTAGCAATTGGGACTAGTTAGTGACCAAAACTGAGGATCTGAAGGTCTCCAAGTGGGACAGAGGGCACAGCTGTCTGGAGAGCTCTGCCCTGCCCACTGCAGCATAGGCAGCACACCTGCCTCAGATTCCAGGAAGTATCCCTGATGTCGAAGACAAAGGCAGGCGTTATTATTGAAAAGAACAGAAGGGTCCCAGAGCACTCCAAAGTGTAAGGGCACTTCCTAATGGAACACTCTAGCCAGTAGGAACTTTTTATCTAGCCTAGGATTTCCTTGTCATCTCTCAAATTCTGACAATGAAATGAAAATTTACAGCTGCCAGCTCTCTAAAGAGCTCTTCTCTGTAGCCTTTCCTGAGACCCTGAGAATTCCAAAGTACTTTGTCCTCAGCTCTGTGAGAGCCTGAATCTTTTTAGTGTCGGCCATATTGCCGTTGGTTTTCTTATCAACACTTTAACTCCTTGGATGTGAAAACTTTGCCTGGTTGAATATTTTTATATGACCCAATGTCTGACATGATTGTTGATCAGCAGAACATTCAGTGGTCACCGCTGCTCAGAGTGATGTGCTTTGTCTTACAAGTCCTGTTGTGCTGTTTTATTTCCACGTCTTCTTTAAGACCTAGCTCATATATTTATGAGGTGATATGTTGAATTAAGGAGCTGATTAGATCAGAGCAAGTGAAGCAGGGTTTTAGCTTCTGTCTCTCCTCGCACTCGCAGTGTGAGCTCCCTGAGAATACCTGGGACAGATCCACAAGATTCTGGTGAAAGCAGCAAAACTGCAGGGATGAACTGACAATTCCAACAGGCAGAGAAGGGTCAGTGTGGGCACCAACAAGGCCTTGCACCTCTCAGACCCGTTTGTTCTCACTCATCCCATGCAGTTCCAGGACTACCATGTAATTCCATTTTTCATATAAAGGTATTCTCATTCTTTCTCTGAGACAAGACATAATGCACATTCAACATGGTGTGTAATTGTAATCTCCTGGAAAACTAAAGCTAGAGAGTTTGTTGCACAAGCTATATGATCTCACTGCTATCGTTTGCCTTGAGGGCACTACTGACATTGCTCTGCTCCTTCATCCACTGCCCATTCTAGGCTCCCCTTACTCTTATCTAGCACAGCAGCAGGGAGCCCAGGCCTCAAACCCTAAATGCTCAGTCAATGTATCTTGTTCAGGCATGTTTGCTATAGTTGCCTGCAGTCATCACCAAGCGTGGAAGTATGGCAGTGATTGCTATGAACTCCAGACTTGTCCCCAGGGTGTAGAAGTCACCTGTTCTCTCTATAGTGACAGGATAAGTTACCGCAGCCAATACATCACTGCTGTTCCTGCCCTGTTCTACTAACACATGGTGATCCCAAGGAGATTAGGTGACAGTCACAGCACCCACATTAGCAGGACTCTTACTGTTTTCCAAGAAGTGAGTTTGTCCACACCATGCAACTAGGTTCTGAAATCTGGCAAAGCCTAAGATCTGGGCATGAGAGTCAGCGTGGCAATTCTCCATTTCACAATTTGTTTCTCAGAGCCTTAAATTTTAGCTAAAAAGAAAAGAACCATCAGTTTAAAATATATGCTTTATAGAAGGACAGTGTTCCATCCCTACAAGTGTGATCCCGCAGCCTGCACCCAAGCAGTCTCTACAGGCCTCCCACCCTTCCATCAGGACCCTCTTGGTGAAGGTGCATAGTGAGAATGCTAAACCCACATTGCGAGCCCATCATCATGCCTCCTTTGCTCTAAAGTGGGCTCCTCAACCAGAGGCAGTTTTGTGCAGGACCTCCACCAGTGCATGAGATGTTCTGTAAGTTTTCAGATGGGCAAGGCTTCATAGGAAAAGAGTCAAACCTGGGTCTGGGGTTTGTGTCAATTCCAGTAAAGATACATGATATAAACGACCTCCTTCTCCAAGGTGGAAAAGATTTTGATGTTGTGATCTGCCACCAGGTGGCTGCCTGGTCTCCCTGAGTTTTTGTCAGCAGACAGGCACTTAGCAGTGACAATGGCTGAACACCATAGAGAGAGGGAGAGCTTGTTGTCCATGGCCACTCTATTGCACAAGCACTGGTGCCAGGAAGAGAAGATGGCTGATACCTGAGCACAGGTCATATTGCATTGGGTATTCTCTGGGAACAATAAATAAGAGACAGACTCCTGAACATTCTGACAATTGCGCCCCTTCACACTGTCCTTGCTTATAAACATCAGAAAAATCCTGAAATTCCTTTGGCTTAAGGGTTTATTTTTCAGAGCTAGACAGGTAGTTTTCACTCAGGATTTGACCGACATCTGACTCTAAGTATTGGCCAATAGAAAAGGAGGAATCATAGGGGTGAGTCTTGGTATAAAAAAGAATAATCTTACGAGGCACCTGTCCCAGGTGAAATTATGACATTGTCTCCAGGGAAAGGAAGACATTTTCTTCTGGAAAGGATGAAGGTACTAGTTTTACTGTCCAGAAGGGTTCAAGAGAATTTGGGGATTCAAAATCTCAGATTTGTTTACTCAACTGTCACCATCCCAGGTCTCATGGTTCTACCTGTATTTTGAAAATGCCCAGATCTTGGCATAGGGGACCTATAGAGAGACTGTGCAGAATGTGCCTTTTAGCTCAGTCACACTTATAAGTTTCTGGGTCTGAATTTTATGACAGTTGCACTTTACAACTACAGGAGGCCAGGTTTCCCTTTAAAGTTGTCACAAAATCCTGGTTTTCAGAGTATTCCTTAAGTCAAAATTGGTTCTCTGGAGTCTTTCATTTTTTTTTTTTTTTTTGAGTAGGTCTCTAGTGCTTTCAAAAGCAGTCATCCCATTTTGTAACCATCATAAATAACCTTGTTCCTACAATAAACAAGAGCTACGACTTCTTGGTCTTTTATGTCTTAGCTTCCAATTATACTATCCCAGTTACAAACAAAAACTTAAGTGATTACAACGCACCACATCCGACTACCAGAAAGGGAGCTTCCTGCTTTTAGACAAGTGAGCAATGTGATTTTGAATTCATATTCTCCAGAACCATTTCTAGATTTAGCGAAGTCTCAATAAAGTTGAGGCAAGGATCGAAGTGATGACACTTAACTTTAAAAAGCAAGCCTAGGGATATAAGGGTGAGCAAGAAAAGATGAAAGAAGGCAAGGACATATAAAAAGCAATGCAATGCAGGGGGGGCCCTGCCACCTTTCCCCATGCAGGGTACGTCCTCTGGTGGCATTAAATGTGAGACAGAGGAAGTCAGGAAGACATATAGCAGCCTGTGGTCAGATGTGTCTGCTTGGCCTTCAAGATTTCTTTGAAAGGTTTACAGTGAACATTTTCACCTCATATAAATCTGCAAAAGATAAATAAGATGGAATTACCCAACTGGCTCCATTCACTTTTCTATTAGTCATTGCCCTTGGTTTGCCCCATTGCACTAGGTGTGCAGTATCCTCTGTATAAAAATACTTACCCTTGAGAGTGACCAAACGTTTGGAAGCCATATAAAATAGTAAGACAGTAAGGGGTAACATAGACTGGTGTGGCAAGGGACCCTTACTCAGATACTGTGGTTCTTGATACTCTATGGAAAAGATTAGGGAGGAAGAAACCAGTGGGACCAGAAATCAATAGATAACTCTTGAGAATTTTGTTTCTGATTAACATGGAAATACATTTTGATATCCATGAGTATTTTAAAAATCAAGAAAGAAAACTCACAGTATGTTTTATAGCATTCAACCCTAAAAACAAAAAAAAAAAAGGAAATGGCATGAAAATCAATATTAAAAATATGATTTACTTAGTTTTCTTTTCTTTTTTTGCCTTTATTACAAAGCAAGCACCTGAGGGAAGGCAGAAAAGTGAAGGGACAATGTAAGGGGGACCCACCATATGCAGCCTCTGGGCCCAAACTATGATTATTATATTTTTACCTAAAAGATAAACAAAAACGCATACAGTTTCTTCATGGATATGTACTTCTATGCTGTTGTTACACTGTTATCTAAAGCTGCTGGACTATATATTCTATAAGAGCACGGACTGTCCATTTTAGTCACCCACCCATGGATATACTATATCAAAGTTGGGAAGCATTCAATTCTTATTTATTGATCAATACAGTAAGCCAATCAGTCATTCTATAAAAACCTCAAGATACATTTCCATGTCTCCTTTCTAATTTCACTTGATTCACCTCATTTGAAATCTTTTTTTAGATGTCTTTTTTTTTTTTATTTCAGAACATTACTAAGGTATGTTTTGGTTACATGAAATGCTTTTGTATAGTTTGAGTCAAAGTTGTGAGTGTGCTTCTCTCCAGAATGGTGAGTATTGTACCTGTTAACTGCTCCCCTCGAATCCCTCCCACTTGTCTTGATTCTACATAAAACACAAATTATACATATTAAACTCCATTTGAATAGGTCTTCACAATCTTTTTCACATGCCTTCTTTATTACAATAAATATAAATCTTGAAAGTTATATAAATCTGAGGCTAAAGGATGAGACTTTTAAAATGACAAGAATTAAGGAAATCAGTTGGGCATAGCTGAATTTTATTCAGAGTACCTTTGAAACATCCATAACGTTGTGTCATGTCACTATTCATAGATTTCCAAGGGAAATTTGTTTTCCTTATAAATTAATAAAAAGACAAACACCAGATTGCTCTTCTATAGAGGCTTGTTTGATAAATTACTTGCATTAGATTCATATTTTATCTTTCATGGACCAAATTTCCCTATCTATAGCATTTCGTCCCTTGCCACCTTCTTATTTAATATGCTTCAGTCCATGGTTAATATATGTAGAAAGGTAAGCTTGAGCTTTAGCTTACATTGCAAGGATCTGGTGATTATCTGTCACAGGAAAGAACTAGGAATGAACAGATACCTGGTATGGGCTCAAAATAATGCGAGTGTATTGAGGATCTTGTGCCAAGATTCAGTATGTACAATATAAGTTGACTTTGTCTAAACCAACCAACTGAACATAGCCTGTTAAAGAGTTGATTGTTGGAAGAGTAGGGAAGTTCTCAGGGAACTCCCCAGGAATGAAAAAGGGCCCCTGGCCAATAAAAACATAAAGATGTGAAACAAAAACAACATATTTGTTATCAATAAAAGAAATGAAGTGCTTCTCACTCTGATGACATCAGACAAGAAGTTCATAATTTGTGCCTTAGTTAAGAAGTGAGGCTAAGTAATCAACAGCTAGAGGGATTGTCAGTAAGCTTCTTGGTTACAACTGAGTAACCTCAGTGTGATAGGGCTGGTTAAGTGGAAACATGGTAGTTAAAATGAAACATAGGCTGGGCACCCATGCTTAGTGTTTAGTGCACCAGCCACATGCTCCAGGGCTGGTGGGTTTGAACCTGGCCCATGGCCACTGAAAAAAAAAAAGCTGGGCATGTGGCAGGCACCTGTACTCCCAGCTACTAGGGAGGCCAAGGCAAGTGAATAGCTTGAGCCCAAGAGTTTGAGGTTGCTGTGAGTTATGACACTGTGGCACTCTACCAAGGGTGGCAAAGTGAGACTCTGTCTCAATAAGAAAAATAAAAATAAAAAAATGAAACACAACTAATTTTTGTTGTTTTATTCAAAGCTAAATATAGGTAGGAAAGCCTTAGGAAAGCTGAGAGTCTGGACACAGAATTCTCTTAAGTTTTCCATGTCTCCTTAGGAAAAGAGGTAAATAATCAATTGTTGGTTTAATGGCTCCTGATGGGGTTGTACACGATTTTCAGATCCCAGATTCTAGTTTTATATTTCTCATTTAATCTAGTATGGTAAAATGTGATCTGCTGATTAAAATTCTTAACATATCTTTGAAGAAAAAGCATTTGCCATGTAACAAATAAGTCTCAGAGGTAAACATTGCTGCTTCTCACATTCCATGAAGCTAACCACCTAGAGATGTCACAGGAGATTGCATAGACTAAACTCTAAACCATTTTTAGTGTAGCGTAGACAGGCAAGAATATTTTAGCAACATTCCTTTCTCCCACTCTCTTTCTCCACCTAAATTTTTAACACGGTATTTTTCCCACATATTATTGGATAAGTGATCAATATTCTTTCTCCCATGGAATGAATGATCTGCAGGAATCCTCTGGTCTCCTTGTCCATATCCCTGAGAGCTAGCATGATGTAACAACAAGGACCACAGGGCTGGAGCCTATGACACCAACTGGAACTAATCACCACTAGCTCATGGTGTGACCTTGAACAAAAGACTTTTCTTTTCCAGGTCACAGTTTTCTTATCTGGCAAATGAGAGCTTTCAACAAAGAGCTCAACCTATAACTGATAACATAAAGGTCTAGTTCAAATTCAAAGAGTAATTTGGAGTTCAGATTTCCCTGATAATTTTAGGCACTTCATTTACTTCAACAAAGATTGGGCCTTCTGGGTGTACGAATATGGTGAATGTCATGGTGAAGAAAAAAAACTTATTTTGATGAAATCTGTGAACTGTTCCAAGTTTACTTTGGGTGTCTTTGAGAAACTCTAGAAGAACTCATTTGCATAGCCAATCTGATATCAGCCTAAGCTATTGGAAACATGTCCCCCAGGTAGACAAATCACTTAATTCTCATAAATGGGTCAGTCCCCATTGGTCCTCTTTGGGAATAGCCTTTCTGCTTAAGAATATTTTAAGAAGGAAATGGGAACTGTTCAATGCCTTATATCTTTCATGTTCTGTCTCCCAGGTCCAATGGACCTTTAGCAATTGCAGAATCTGAGAGAGAATCAGGGAGTTATCAGACATTTTGCAGAAGCGTATACATTTTGATTTAGTAATTAATGCTTCTCAACCTTTTATTATCCCTACTATGGCTGGTTAAATGTGAACTCTTCATATATGCAGTTACTCAATAATTTTTCTTCTTCTTTTTTTCCCCATAAACTTTAATGTACAAAACATAGAAAAATATTAAAGAGTCCCTCAGGCAGTTTAATTCTTCATATATTAGCAAAAAATGCTACAAAGTTGGCAAAAGGCCAACTTGTAGAGGTCTTTGGAATATTACTTGAGTGGAAGACTTTATTTGATAGCATGAGCTACAAACTCTTAGATCACATCAACAGAGTATATTTTCAATAAATGTTTACTCCTTCCATTGTTTTTTTTTTTTTAGGAGGAATGTCAATACCAGATTGGCATTCTACTGTATGCAATTCTTTTTCCCAGACCACATCTTCAATGGAGTTCTAAGGATTGAACTTAATATACATGATATTTGGGCACTGTTTCTCCTGTCACTCTTACCCTCTGCATTATGTGGTTCAGAAGGCTGGCCTGCCTAGGCTATGTTAATGGTGTGACACCTTAATACACAGATGTGTGTGTGTGTGCACATGCACACATATATGTTGGCTGTATACTTTCCAGACAGCCCTCATGTATATGAGAGTGTATTTATCTAAAGCCAGGTCCACAGTTCCTGGCTTATAACTCCCATAGCCCTTTGTTAAAGTCTTTTGTTGTAAGTGTAGGGGAGCTCCAGGCATTAGGAAAAAGAATCTCTCTTTCTGACCTTCTCTTATTCTCCTTTGCACCTGCCCAAAGCAGGACTCTGACTGTGGACCGTAAGACTCTTCATTCCAGAGAGGGTCCTGCCCCATACCCTGGAGGACAGAATGTTGCACAGAGGCCAAGAAGAATCTAGACAGCCCTTGCTGGGTTTAGACCATATCCTTGTTGTCCAATCACATGTTTTATGGGGTTACAAATCATGCCTATCCTATCATGTCTCTGTAGAAGGCCCAAGAACACAGGTTCAGAGTTTCTGGAATAGCTGAACACATATGCAGAGGTTCCTGGAGGGTGGCACCCCTGGGGAGGGCATGAAAGCTCTGCACTACCTCATCCTATGCATGCCATCATCTGTGCCTTCTATAATATCTTTTATAATAAATCAGTAAACCTAAGTGTTTCCCTCAGTTCTGTGAACCGTTCCAGCAGGTTAATAGAACCCATATAAGGTGTTGTGGGGATCCCAACTTGAAGCCAGCTGTTTAGAAGTTCCAGAGGCCTGGACTTGGGACTGGTCCAAAGCAGAAGTCTTGGGCACTGAGCCGTCCCCTTGTAAGATCTGAAGCAATCTGCAGGTAGATGTGGGAATGGGCCTGGAGAGCACTGGCTGGTGTCTGCTGAAGGACTGATGGCTCCTCAGTGGGGTGGAGAGCTCCATGCACACATTTGGTCATATAAATCTTCTTCTGGGTTGCTGACTGTGGTAGTGCAAGGCCAGAGGAGAAACAGCTCAAGTTTTTTCCAAACAATGAGCTACTTTGCTCTCTAACTCCCAATATACTAGCTGGCAATCACAAAGCAGGAGTGGAGTGAGGCTGAATATTCACCTGCCTTCTTCCTCCCTGCAGGGCCCTGGGCTGATCAGTTGCTGTCAACCAAAGGCCTCATCCTTCACTGGGTCTCTTCACATGGACATCTCTGTCTCCAGCTGGGTGGCACACCTATCCTGTCTGGACTCTGCTAACACCATTTCTAGCTATTAACTCTAAGAGGACAGGGCTCTTTGCTCTGCATTATTACTTCCTGTATCCCAGCACCTAGAAAGAGGCCCAGCATGCATTATGCATTTAAGAGGTCTTTGTTGAATGCAGGATTATTTTCTAAATATGCGTTTAGCACAGGTTCTGCAAGTATCCGGCCCACAGCCTTTACCATCCACAATATACAAATATCTTACTGTTGCAAAGTTTACAAACTAGACGACATTGTTTTCAAAGGCCCCACTCAAGACCTTGAATGGGTCCTACACAAATGAACAGCACTGAAACTTCACCTTCTCTAGCTTCAGACTGCCTCTTCTTGAAGCTCAGCTTAAGGTTTCAAGGGCTCTGTCAGTTGTGTTCACAGAAGTGTTGTGCAGAGAGCACAGAGTCTTTTTCTGGGGCAGACTTGTTCAGCACAAAGGTGCCATCTGCAGCACACATTCTGGGTGAAGGGCACACTTACAACTTTGACTTAAAATGTATAAAAGCAAATTATGTAAACAAAATGTGTGTACCCTATAGTATTCTGAAATTCAAAAATAAAATAATATTTCTTTAGAGAAAGCAAAACAGTTGTTGATATTAAAAAAAATGTGATTTTCTAGATTAAAAATAAAGCATAGAGTCAGGAGTCAGATACACGTGGGTAGGAATTCCCCCTCTTCTGCCTATTAGCCGTGAATTTGGATAAGGAAGTTAACCTCCAAGAGGTCCACTTCCTTTGTAATAGAGGAATAAGAAGTCTCTGCTCAGAGCACTGTCGTGAGGATCACCAGAGATAACTACAGAAAAGGCACGGGGTTCGACAGGTGCGTAGTGATTTCTCCATCTTGCCCTGGTGAAAGTGGGCTTGCCTCCTATCTGTTAGGACCTACAATCTTCCTGGAAAGTCCTCTGAGAACCAGTCTAAGAAGTCGTTCCTCCTGGACCTGACTGTGGCCCTGCTCACCCCAAGTCTCACTGTCAGTAGTTGCACAGTGGAAAACCTGGCCACTGCGTGGTTAGCCTGCTGCCAGATGCCCAGCCCTGCTTTGGGGGATTCCTTTATGTCATCACCCGCAACTCAGCCAGATCTCCCAACTGCCATTTAGATACTCCTCACAAAGCTTTTCATTACTTTCTCAGAGGAAAAAAATTTTTTCCCATATTTCATTTTCTATATGATCCTCAAAAACAAGTCTGTGGCCTTCTGTATAAACATTTTATTACAAGGTTGAACAAGCCACATTCTAAGTCTAGAATACTTTTTGTGTGTTCTGGATGAATGTTCCCTCTTCCAGGTATAAAGTACACCCAAATTCTTGCTTAAACAATGCAAATTCCATGAAGATAGGAATATTTGCTTTATTGTTATACTCTCAAAGAGCCTAGTGCCTGACATGTAATAGACGATAAATATTTTTGAGATAATGGGCAGTTGAATAAAACCATGCATCCTTATACGAATTATAAGAATAAACTAAGAAATCAAATACAGGGAATGCTTCATACCACATAGCTATAGAGGTTAAATATCTTGTGAGGGAGGGACTTTCTCATGACTGGGGTGCTAAAGAAAAAACTACTGAACACTTCGCAAGAGTTCTACACAGGCTGGTGCAGTGACTCACACCTGTTATCCCAGCCCTCTGGGAGGATCCCTTGAGCTCAGGATTTCAAGACCAGCCTGAGCAAGAGCAAGAGCAAGACCCCACCTCTACTAAAAATAGAAAAATTAGCTGGACATTATGGTGGGCCCCTGTAGTCCCAGCTACTCTGGAGGCTGAGGCTGGAGGATGGCTTGAGCCCAGGAGTTTGAGGTTGGTGTGAGCTAGGTTGATACCAAGGCACTCTAGCCTGGCAACAGAGTGAGACTCTGTCTCAATAAATAAATTAATTAATTAATTAATTAATTAAAGAAGAAAAGAGAAGAGAATTAATGAAAAAAGAGTTCCACAGAAAAAGCCTCACACTGAATCAAAGGTAGAAGTTGGTTGTCTGTGACTTCCATCCCAGCCCTGAGAATACATGATTTTACAGATTCACACTGCCTGTGAAGTCCTGGCTAGTGGCAGTGTGGATGCCTAATTGACCTCGGAAATTGACCTTGGAGCTGATTCCAGTTCCACTATACTAACTTTGATACCCATACTCCCATTAACTTGTCTGAGCTTCAGTTTCTGCTCCTCAACAGTGAGCATGATTCTGATTTTATAGGATGATTGCAGATTCAATGAGATAAAACATTTAAGAGGCCTCAAGCCCCTCTCTAAGTTCAACAAACATCAAATTTCTTCTCTAGTCCGACACCTCAAATTCACACTTCTATCAGTGAAGCTAGAATACATATTTGAGAGATTCTCAAGAGTGCAACGTAAAAAGGGCTGGGACTACGATTTGAAAGGCCTGGTTTCTCAGTCTATCACTGGCCTTAACCATCTTTGTGACTTTCAGTAAGTCACATGCCACCTTTAGGCTCCTGCTACTCAGCTATGATACAAAGGCCTTCAATTAAATACTTCCTTAGATTTCCTTAGGTCCTGAAGATTTGATGTTTCTTCAATAATTTTAATTCATCTACCTTTTGACCCTCCTTAAATACTCAGAGCAACACTGGACAGGAAAACCTACATGTCCCAGTTGGGTTTTCTGCCCAGCCCTAAGCAGGATCCCAGCCCCAAGATGAGTGTGGCTTGTTGCATGAGTAGGCGACTGTGTATTTCAGGCTCTGCAAAATGCAATAAGCCACATGGAATTCATTAGGCATCCTCAACCTCTCTTGGTAGATATCCTCTCCAAAGCAGACCCCCTCCATAATAACTTCATTTTTTCCTTGAATGAGATTGAGGTATTAATACACTGCAGCTATTAGGATGATATTCGAATTTTTCAAAAGGGAATATTCTTAGCAGGGGGCTGGTAATCCCTCCTGCTGCTACACAATCATGTCCCCCACCTCCTTCTCTGAGCCAGCCCTCCCTGGATAGCCCAGAAAACTCATTCTCTGCTACACATATACTTCTGTAGCCACAGGGGAAACACGATTTTAGCCTCCTGCCCAGAAACCCTACAGCACACGGATGTGTCATCCTCAAATCTGATTAGTTCTTCAGATAAAGAGCCTAATACCTTATCCTTTTCTTTCCTCCCCCAGGAGTAATTTTCAATACTAATACTGATATGAATTGTAAAGCATCACATGAAAATGGGGGTGAGCTATTCATGCGAGATGGAGAGCGAGGGTCAAGGAAAGACTCTTCTGCCTCTGACTGGGAAATTAAACTGCCCTCTCAGTTTGGGTTATGAAGGGAAGAAAAAGATTTTGCTCAACTGTGAAGGCAGAAGAATTTGATTGATAGAGCTGTTATCCTTGGTTAGCTTTATAACGATTTCATTTGGATGGGTCCATCTTAAGAAAAATTGATTTCAAAAATATGCCGCTGCCTCCCCGCCTGTGTCTAAGTTACAGTTCCCTTCTGTCCTCCCCAGGGCACATTCCCATGGCGCTTCTATCACGAAGGAGCAGAGCTCGGGTTCCAGGAGATTTCAAGCCTCAGTCCACATATACGCTGATAGATCCTGGTTGCATTAAGCCTTAAAATGTCTTACCCAGAGGTTTCAATGAGAAACACATGTTTCTGACACCGGCTTCCGTCCTGTTAGCTCACAGAGTCTGCTATGCTGAGAATTTCCAGGAACTCCCCACAGATCCAGTGACCACAGCCCAAAGGATTCATTTGGATGGCATTGGAGCTTTCCTCCCAAAACACGCAAGGATGCTGTGGGCTAATAGGAAGGACAGAGAGAGTCTAGTCATCATAGGAACTCTACCCTTCCCACTGGGCTTCTGAAAAACAACCCCCGTTTAAACCAGAATTCAGTGTTTGAGTTTTGGAGTCAACCAATGCTAAGAACCCACTGCAAGCTGGAGCCATTTCTCATTATTTCAGCATCAAGTGTATGTGGTTAAGGCAGTCAGTATTAGCCCTAGTTTATAATTTATAATGAAACAACTGTTTCTAGAAAGTTACATGACTTTCTTAAAGTCTCAAAACTGGCCGGATGCAGTGACTCACACCTGTGATCCTAGGAATCTCAGAGGCTGACGCAGGTGGACCCCAAGAGCTCAGGAGTTCCAGACCAGCATGCTCAGGAGCTTGACCCCATCTCTACTAAAAATAGAAAAGCTAGCCAAGCGCTACTCAGGAAGCTGATGCAAGAGATCTCTTCAGCCCAAAAGAGTTAGGTTGCTGAAAGCTATGATGACGCCACAGCTCTCTACCCAGGGCCTCAGATTGAGACACTGTCCCCACCCCATCCCCCAAAAAAGCGTCAAAACTGGTACTAGGTTGAAATTTGAATTTCTATCACCTGACTCAGATTCCTGTCCTCTTTACCATCTTACCGTGTCTCCCTACTAAGGTCAGAATCTTGGGTCCAATACTCAGCAGCTGTGTCCTCGGAGACTCCTTTGCTCTCTCGGACCCTCTTTTATCAAATGACAAGGGCTGACCAGAGAGCCCTTCTAGTCTCACGATGTACCTAAGAAGAAGAATTTCTTGCCCATCTGGCAGGAAAATAATTGTTACTAATTGCCTCTGTAAACTAAAGAAACAGCATGAAGATTTCTCTTTAATCAAGATCAAAACCGCTGAAAAGTGAGAGATGCCTGGCAAGCACTCAGATCCAATGAGCAGGCTGCCCAGAGCTTTCAGGATAAATTTCAAATTTCTTTCTTACTTTCTAACTACTTCTATCCCCTCCTTTCTCCTTCATCCCCTGGATCATGTCTCTCCCGCCCACCCCCACCAGTAATTGCGATTTCCCAGCACACTTTCCGTCCCCTGCTAAAGGGCTGTCTGCCCTTCATTCAGTCAGTTAACTAAAAACGGTTTGTAAAAGTCAGCTCCTCCGGGAAGCCTGCCCTGACTCCAGCTTAATCCACTGCCCCCTTTTCCTGGGCTCACAACACCCTGGAGACCTTGCTCCCGCAATCCTTCATAACAGCTAATTGACTAACTTTGCTCTTTCCCAGATTCCAACCCCCCAAAGCAGGACGACACCAAATGATCTGGTATCTCAGCATCTATCACGGTAACTGTTACACATCAGCAGAGGGCTTTATTGGCTTGGTGGACTGACTTGGCCATCACAAAGGGTTTTTATTACTTGCACAACTATGGGGCACAGTGGGGATAAGCATGTCCCTGAGCAAGGGAGTTGGGTTGATTTTATGGTCAGAGGATGACAAGGTGTTTTCTGATAGGAGCTTGTGATGGGGGTAATGCCAGGAATGGTGCCCTGACTGCATCCTGCCCAGGTGATGTCAGGGCTCAAGCTGATTAGATCCTGGGCCCTGCATGGACGTGGGCTCCTTAATTCTGTCCCCGCTCCTCCAACTGTGCACTCAGGTTCTATCCGCTACACATGTGCTGCGTTCATCTGGGCAAGTTCAGGTGATGTGGTCTTCCAGCTGGGGGGTCCCCGGTAACTGGAAAACAACACAACTTTGTTAAAAAAAATAAAGCCAGGCCAGGCATGGTGGCTCACACCTGTAATACCAGCACTCTGGGAGGCTGAGGCAAATGGATCACCTGACCTCAGGAGCTGGAGACCAGCCTGAGCAAGAATGAGATGCCATCTCTATTGAAAATATAAAATAGGCTTGGCGCCTGTGGCTCAATCGGCTAAGGCGCCAGCCATGTACACCTAAGGTGGCGGGTTCGAATCCCCAGCCCGGGCCCGCCAAACAACAATGATGGCTACAACCAAAAAATGGCCGGGCGTTGTGGCGGGCGCCTGTGGTCC
>CAUYQV010049005.1:0-14454 GCA_963574575.1 Galagoides demidoff | reverse complement strand
ATGAACCTCGTTTAAACTCTGGACACCAACAACAGAGCCAGAAGTTAGGATAATGTGACATAATAAGAAATTTAAGTGTTCCTAACTCTATATGAAATCAGCACATTGTACCCCATAAATGCATTAATGTATACATGATCTATGTGTTTAAAAAAATTAAAAAATTAAAAAAAAATAGATTTTTAGTTTCTTCCCCTGAATTCTATATGGAGCTCCTGAACTCTTGTAATTCCCTGAGAGATTAAGGGTGTGGGGTGCATCCTTTGTTCTTATATTTGATCTTTGACTCTCGTTCCTGACACACAGGTACTAAATCCATTAGAATTTCCTGGGTGATAGAAGCATCTTTTGTTCTAATGGGGCCATTCGTGGTGAGCTTGATCAGGGCTGGTCAGTGGAAAGACCAAGGCATCATTAGAAGCTTAGAAACATTAGGCCCTACCTTCATCCTCCAGGAAGAGAAAAGGAGCTGGAGATTAAGGTAACAGTTAATCATGCTTACATAACGGAGCCTTCATAGATATGCCTAAACTGCGGGGTTCAGAGAGCTGCCAGGGGGGTGAACACATGGAGGTGCTAGAAGGGGTCATGGAACTCTGTGCCCCTTCCCTGCTCTCCACCCCAGGCATCTCTGTCACCTGGATGTTCCAGAGCAGAACTCTTTATAATAAACTGGTAAAGGTAAGTAAATGTTTCTTTGAGTTCAGTGATCTATTCCAGCAAATTATAGAAGCCAAGGCGGGGGTCACGGGAACCATTTATAGCGGCTGGTCAGAAGCACAGGTCACACCCAGGATCAGCATGTGCAGTGGGGCAGTCTGTGGGACTCAGCCCTGTCCTGCTGTTTGCACTCCCAGCAGGTAGTTAGTGTCATGAATTGTGGGACTCACGACTGGAGTCTGGAAAGTCGGAGAATTGCTTAACGTGATGGAAAAAACCTATGTATTTGGTGTCAGAAGTGTTGAGAGTATAAAGCGCTGTGCGTGAAAAAAATTACAACA
The DNA here is from genome assembly GCA_963574575.1 of Galagoides demidoff. Classification (NCBI taxonomy): domain Eukaryota; kingdom Metazoa; phylum Chordata; class Mammalia; order Primates; family Galagidae; genus Galagoides; species Galagoides demidoff. The sequence continues at coordinate 13,453 of CAUYQV010049005.1, read as the reverse complement.
TGTGCACAGTTCTTCACTCAGATCTGCACAGTGCCCAGTAAAATACTAGTCATTAGCTACTCTGAAGCTTTCCTAATAGATGCACTATGAAGAGAAGACTCCTTTTAAACGTTTACCACCAGAATAAAGATCACAACGATCTCAGAATTTTGCAATGATTCCAGAAATTAATGATCATTGTATGTGACCATGGAAACAAATTCGACTTAAGTTTTAACAAGTTGCATTCTCACCGAATGAGGGTTTCTCAAATTTGACAAACTGCAAGTACAATGAGGGTTTTAGATCCTACGTGTACACAGTAATAATTAAGGGGATCAGTTTGAAGTCAGCAAGATCTTTTCAAATCCCACATCTTTTCCTAATTACATCTGTTATATAAGAAGCTTTGACAAAATTTCTACCCTTTCTAAAGGCTTAGTTTCTCCAGATGTTACAAAAGAAAGAGAAGGATAAAAAAAATCACCCATGTTCAAGGTTGTGGTCAACATTAAATGGGCTAAGAAGGTACAGTGCTTAACTTAATTCCCAGCACATAATGAAAGTTCTGTAAATGTCACATCACTACTGTTATTACCATTGCTGCTGCTGTTGCCGTTACTGTATCCCCCACAGAACGTAGGGTGTTTCTAGGAACAAAGTTCGTAGCTGGTACTTAATTAATCCAGTTACTGGAGGAGAGCATTTCACCATAGCGTGAGTTATATTGTTGAAAGTCCCATTCCTCTGGTAAATTGAAGTAGGCAAGGTAACTAATAACCACGAAAATCATATTTAATTTATTTTACAACTTTGGATACAGCAGGCTTTTATTAAATAATTGCTGATAAATGTATTTCTGTTCTTGTATTATGGACATTGGCTAGGATATTAAGCAACTATCACTGGAACTATTTTATAACAGTTCCCCGCAGTGTTGGAAGGGTACAAAAATAAATGAGAGGGTTATAAAGCATTTCCAAGTGCAATAACTGGCACCATTCACACATCATTTAAAATCTTAGCATCAAGATGGCTAATTAAGTTCTAAAAAGAAAGCCACAAATACTGATTTTAGCTAAATGCCAGACAAATCTTTAAAAAAAAATACTATTTTCTATGTTTCCTTGGTATTTTCCCCTTGTGAATTATAATCCATTTAAATATGAAAGCTATTTCTAACAAATAGATCCATGAAGCATAGTCCCCTAAATTTCTATTACGTGACCTATCTATATAGCTTTCATTAATGGCTCTATTCTCACACAACATTTTGGGAACATAATGTATACGGGACCCTAGATCATCTATAAAAATCTACTTCTGTGAATGTCATATTCTTATGTAGGTCAAAATTTTGATTTGAAAATAGACAGTAAAAGAGATATTTTCCTATATGTATTCTAATTTCCTTAGCATTTAATATATTTTATTATTTCTTAAACATGACATATCATAGCTCCAATAATATTTTATTACTTTCTAAATCTTTCTTCTTCACAGCAAAATGTTATACTACTTCTGGGTGCATAAAAATGAAATAACAATCTGTCTATGTTATATGATGATTTTATGTTTCATTAAGAATCACGTTTTCTATAATTGAATGCATATTTCTGATTATAATAATTGCACTGGTCAGGAAAGAGGCAGATTAATCAGTAGAATAAAAAGCTGTCAGAATAGCATGACTGTCTATAAAAATTATTAAAGTCACGAGAATAAAAAAGATTAGAATGGTTCTCCAACATACAACACTGAAAGATTACTTCTCAATTATTCATATTTCTTGTAAACATATGAGACAGTAGAAAAGCAGAAACTCTTATTAGTCTAAATTAGTGAGAGTTAACTTTGTCCCAAGGAACATTTGGTAATATCGCAAGTCATATTTGATTGTCACATCTTGGGAAGGGGGTCTGTGCCATGGACCTGGTGCACAGAGGCCAGGATGGCTGTTAAACATCCCTCAGTGCACAGGATAACTCGCCAGAACAAAAAATTATCCAGTTCCAAATATCGGTAATGCTGACGTGGAGATACCTTGCCCCAATCTGGTTATTTTAGATCAGTTATGTAAATTAGTTCTTTCTCTTTCACTGTTAATAAATAAACTAAGAGTTGCCTCTGGGGCAACCATACAAAAATTCCAATTATCATAAGAATAATTGGAATATAGGCATCAAATAAACTAAAATACAGGGTGTCTATAAAGTTTGTTTAAACAATTTTAAAGAGACAACTATTTTAAATTGCACTCAAACTTTATGCACACCCTGTAGTTCATTATGGCTAAGTAGGTACTTAACAATATCTGATAATGTAAATGATACAAAATATCTCTCAACAAATGAAGTAAATTATGTTATTATTTACCAAAATGTCAAAGGAATTGATTTTTTAATTGACTGGTATGCTTTATTTTATTTTATTTTTTTGAGACAGAGTCTCACTCTGGTGTCCTTGGTAAACTGCCATGACATCACAGCTCACAGCAATCTCCAACTCTTGGACTTAAATGGTTCTCTTGCCTCAGGCTCCCAAGTAGCTGGGACTACAGGTACCTGCCACAATGCCCAGATATTTTTTGGTGCAGTTGCCACTGCTGTTTTATCTGGCCAGGGCCGGGTTCCAATCAGCCATCCTCGGTATATGGGGCTGGCATCCTACCCACTGAGTCACAGGCACTGCCCGACTGGTATGCTTTATCTTTGCTTTCTTTTCCCTGTAAGTCTTTTGGTAAAAAGGTAAAAAAATTAATGAACACCCAGAAGATAAGAGAATGAGGAAAGGAGAAATTAGGGGGCTTGGTTAACCTTAAATTGGATTTTCCTTCTTTGGTCATTTGAAGTTGGATGGCTTTTTATTTTATGTTTGCTATGGTCTGAATGTCTCCCAAAATTCATGTGTTGAAACTTAATCCCCTTTGTGGTGGTATTGGAACATGATTAAATCATGAGGCTTCTGCCGGAATGTCTTAGTGCCTTATGAAAATGCTAGAGGGAACTTACACTCTTTTGTTGCTCTTCAAATCTTCCCCAAGAATTTTTTCCTTTTCTCCTTTTTGTTCCTTTCACCATGTGATGATGTATCAAGAAGGACCTCATCAGACACCAAATGCCAGTCCATAAATTTTGGACTTCCCAACCTCCAGAACTATAAGAAATACATTCCTGTTCTTCACTAATTACTCAGCCTTATAGATTTTGTTATGGCAGTGCAAACAGATTAAGACAATGTTTATTTAAAATTTAGTCCATTAGACCAAAACCTAATTTAAAATATAAGGAGAAATTTTAATTTTTCCCCTTAACTAATCAGTAAAATATCAGTAGTTTAATTCATTTCCTTTGAGGTTCCTATGTATAGGCTTTTGGGAACGTAGACAGAACAGCCTATCACTTAATCCTCAATAGTCATAGGGCAGACTTAAGTCCCAAGAATATAATAAGGGGACTAAGGTTACTAACAGAAACCCCAAAGTTTGTAAGTCTCATGATGTATATCTGCATAGCTATTAATTTAATTTGGAAATCTCAAATGCTTCAAAATTGATAGGAGATTAGAAATTTTATCCCTCACTCTTACTAAGTATTATAACCTTTGTCATAGTATCCTCTTGCAGTAATATCTAAAGACCCTAATGAGATTAACATAAAAGAGAAATAAGAGAAAGGTCTCTAGGTCAGAATTTTAAGTGGAGTTTATGGTGAGGAAATGCTACTTTTGCTGTTGACTTTTCCCAGTTCAGGAGGCCACTCATGCCTATTTAAGTGTCTAAAGCAATTCATATTATCGATGCCACAATTACCTATTCCCTTATTTGACACTTTCTAGAAAGTACTTGTACTTATTAAATGCATTTCCATGTCATAGAACATAGTACTTATTGTGGGACCACACATAAATTTTAAATTAAGACCTTCTGCAAAGGATTCTCATAAATGACTAACATACTTTTCTGCAATCATCTGTAGGATTCATCCCACAAGAATTTTTTAATATTTTTCTTGATATTATAGTAGCAGACTTCTAACATACTCTATTCTCTGAGGTAAATTGTAGGATAATTAACTTGTTTCAGATCAGTATAATATTAAAGAGGAGAAGCATGTCACGGAAGATAACAATGTCTATTTTCCTGCTGATGCTTTTCTCTTTGTTGAGGCATAATTTATATGCAAAATACATAATTTATGTCTATGTAAATATGCATGAATATTTTATATATTATAAAATTTATATATAACATTGCAAAAATCTTAAGCTCACAGTTAATTCAATTTTTATATCTCTATACAACATCTGGTTTTATATGTGACCACCATCCAGATCAAGATATAGAACACACGTCCACAAAGTTTCCTCATGCCCAGAGTTACCAGCACTTTCTAGGTAACCACTATTTTGATTTCTATAGATTAGCTTTGCCTGTTCTTAAGCATCATATGAATGAAATACAATATGCCTTTATATGTCTGGCTTATTTTTATTAATATAAGGTTTTGAAGGTTCTTTCATTTTTATGTGTATCAGTAATTTATTTATTTTCAAATATCTCATTCGTATTGAAATTACCTCATTTCTTTTTGGATTGCTTTAAGAGTTCAGCTACCATGAATAGAACTGATATGAAGATTTTTGTACGCGTCTTTGGTGGACACACATATGCTTCATTTTGCTTGGGTGTAATGCTAGAAGGAATTATATACTATGCTAGCTGAACCACAGACAGATTTAGCTGATACTTCCAAAGTTCTCCAAAGTGTCACACATTTCATACTTCCACCAACAAATTACTCCAACAGCCAAAAAAAATCAGAACATTTAATTTGGAAATAATTATAGACACACAAAGTACACATATACACAAAATCACAAGTACCTCCGTGTTTTTCTTCACTTTCAAACACTTTTTGTGTGCTCTATAGTTTGTCTTTCAGTTCAGAACAAGACTGAAACATAATGAACTAAATAAAGCAAATTGAAAGTGGAAAACTGTGAAGAACATCTTGTAAATCCTTCTCTATAACCAGTCCTCAGCCGCAGTCCACAAGAGGAATATTAATAGCTGTTCTATTAAAACAGCCTCAAGAAAGTTTGGAATTTCAGCACACTATAGATTTGTAATACTATAGAGCAATCACCATTTAAATTTGTATATTACAGGTTCAGAGAAGTCCTACAGTAAAAACCATCTCTAAGTTGTTTAACTCATCACTTCATAAGTCTATTTGGCCATGGAAACACACTCTATTTTTAAGTATATCTTAATATCCTTCAGAATAATTTTTTTCTTGCTTTGAACCGATCTTTAGACAAATGCAAAATTCTCTTTGATTCATTGATAATTAATAAAGAGAATTGAGATATGTATCTCATAAGTGAGATATATGTTTTCCTTGAAAAATAAAAATCTTAGGGATGGGTATGCTTATGAAATAGTATATAGTATTAAGCTCCTGGGAACAGAGAGTGTGCTGGGAGGAATATGGCGTCTGGCCATTAAATGTATAACAATCATCATATCCATAATACCCACCAAACCCACTTGGTAATACCTCTCATCTACTAACCCTCTGCTTTCAAGTCCCCAGTAGCATATAATTTGAGATGACATATTTGCAGGTATACTGGGCGAGTGGATTAGTAGACATGTGATAAGAATGCCAATGTCTGCTTCCCTTGAATGACCCATGATGAGGGGCTACGATATGAAGAATGTAGAAGGTTACAATACGATCCTTACAAAAGGGAAAACCAGGAGAGAAAGCCCCAATAAGACAAAGTCTCAGTGTAACATTCACCCTTCTCCAAAATCAACAAGGCAACAAAATGGTGTGTGTTGCCCGCAAGAGAAACTACGGCCCTGCAGAATGATTACAGTATGAAAAACGAAGGACAGATACGTCTATCCCAAACCAATGTAGTTTCATTTATCAGGTATCCCTTCTGTAAAATAGTTCCATAAATTATCTTTTCATTCCATTAAATAAACTCTACTAAATCTAGTTTAAAATTTCAAAAGTGGATCCAGGGACAAATCCAAGAAAAACAGCACAATTTAAAAGGGAAATGTGAAACCGATTTTACAACTAAGTGTGAGTGCGCAGACATTTTTTCAAATATTAACCACAATAAATCCACTGAATACAATGAGTGCAGGGAGGAGCCGCCATACTGAAAAGAAAACCACTCATGGCGTGGTGCATTGATGTCTGGCTGGGACACTTGCTCTTTTGAAATAAGACCACAGTTTAAAAGCACACGATTTAAAAGCACATGATTTCTTGTAATAATTTCTATTTGGCATTTTTCACCTGGGTTAACAGATTATTCCCAGTTCAGCCCAAGTGCAAGTGTGAAATCAACTTACCTGCACAAAGCCACAAGCTGTGAAGTCCTCAAACAGGGGCAGACTTGGCCGGTCTTCTCTATAGATGGTGAGTTTGTAAGTGATCAGGGTCTCGCTCTGGGCTGGAGATTCATCTACCACAAATATTGAGATTGTGTTCATTCCTAAGCCTAGAGGGTAGTTGGCAAAGCTGGAAAGAAAAGCAGAGAGAAAGAGATTAAGAGAGAAGAGAGAGACAGAGAAAGAGTGCAAGAAAGGAAAAAATAGGGGAAATCTTTTCAGCCCAAGCTGATTCATACCTGAATATGCATTAAATGTCTACTATTGCATAAAAACAAGCAAGGTCTAAATAATTTCATAAGAAACCTAAAATGTGAAAAAAATTAAACCCCTGTTTCCCAGTACTTTGCCAATCAAGAGTCATCTTGCAGAGGAAGGTATGTCCTCTAGTAAATAAAAGGAAGAAAACTAATACTTATTAACCATCTGTTATCCAGATTCTATATTATTTCAATTAACATGCATCTATGATAGTCCCTGTTTTAAATATTAGAGATTATGACATAGAACTGGTAAACACATTGCTCAAAGTCATATAGAAAAATCAGGGTTGGAACCCAGGTTGGTCTACCTTGATTTTTCTATTTTTTCTACTATATTCTCCTGCCTCCCAGGCAGCCCAAGTGCCTTTCCTTCTCCACAGCACAGCACCTTGAGTATCCCCTTAGCTGTGTAATAAGGTCCTATTTACTATTCAAAATTACAAACAAAAGGAACCAAACAAATCTGGTTAACTTCAAAAGAATCAACAGAAAAAAAAAAAAATCCCAGAGACTAGTAAACTTAGTAGTATTATGTCCACAAATTGTCACCAACTTGTTTTAACAATCAACTTTTGAATTTCAAAAACTTTAACTATTCAATAATCTGAAAACACGAAGACAACAATAAGCAAAATTTGTCCTTGCTGAACACTCCCAATTATTTGAGAACAAGAGTCTTTCTTGTTACAAAGTCTGCATCACCCGTCTGCTCCCCAAGGTGCTGTCTCGACGCAGCTCCCGTCTGCACCCCATACCTTGGCCCCGCCTGCTCATGCAGGTGCACTTTGCACTGACACGGGGAAGTCTCCACTCCGATCGCCACTGTTACCATATCAAATGGGACTTCAGCATAATAATCTTTGATCTGTGAGTTAAACTCAGGATTCAGTTCCAGATGCGGATGTGTGAAGATCTGCTTGATATGACATGGTAGGTTTTTATCTGTTAAAGAAATCAAAAAACAAAACAGAAATAGTGACAAAGAAAAGACAAGTGTGAAATGGAAAAGTATCTGCAAAGCCTATGATTAAGGTGTTTCTGTGTTGATAACGCCTTTGAACAACTCCAGTGACCACTGGGGACTGTCCATTCAGCACCCCCCGTGACAGGTGAATTGTGGCTTCGGGAGGATTTGGGATTTGTCAAGTGTTGTAGCATTCGCCTCATATAACAGCTGTTGACTTTAGCTGGGATTATTACACAGGTGGAATGTTTTGCTCAGCCTTGGAAAGTTTAAAGGCACAGAAGGTGGGTAACAAGCCTTTCCTATGGATTAAAAACATGTTCATTCAAATCACTGCATATATCCAGCAACTATATAGGTGGGAGTGATGGCTCCGTAGGGTTATTGGCAAAAGGAACTAGCATGAAAGAGTACAATTGCTCAATGAGAATTTCCTAAAGCTGCCGTGTGATTGATATAAGCTATTGGCGGTAGGGTGGGGCAAAGAATGCAAACTCCAGTATTACACCAAACACTCTGATATAAAAACAACATGAAGAGAATCATGAAATATCTCCCCTCCCAGGCCACCTCACCCTGGACATGGACCCTAACATATGAGAAGGAAATACTACATTCTGCTCAATCCTATTATAGAATTTAGAATCTTACATTGATGATAGGGCATTAAAAAATCTTTCTCTGTAGTAGCCCAATATTTACAGCTGTATCTTGATGAAAAGAAAAGAAAAATAGCTTTAGAAGGAGCTTTACCAGCCACGGTTCAATTATACTCAATGTTCATGTTTAAAATAAACAAATTAACCAAAAGCGTAACAAAATGTTTTTTAAAGAAATATTCACAAGTATTTTGTTCCATTAATACTTTTCAATAGTCACCAAAATTTCAACAAAGATAACCGTAGAAAATTCCATAGAAAGCAGTATAATGAAGGTGTTCTTGCATTGCCTTTACAGAAAATTTTCAGCGACATAGCAACAAAATGGATAACCCAGAATTTACCACAGGAAACCACAAAACTGAACTTAGAGAACGGAGTTTATTCTACTAACTGTTGTCCCTTCCTCTGATTTCACACAGCTATAATAATGGTTTTTCTGAAATCAAATCTGATGATCTGCCTTCAGTTTCTAGGTGGTGTCTCATCACCTTCAGAGTCAAGTGCAGGCTCCTGGCAGGGCAGGCAGAGCACTCCACAAGGCTTTTCTTGTCTTGCTCTCCAGTTGCCTCTCCCATTACGCCCAACTTTGTGCTTCCATAGGACCAACATTTTTACATTTCTTTAGTGGACGCACATAGAGGTGCGCCAACAAATCCATGACATCCTTCAACCACAGTGATGCTTTATTCTAGTTCTGAGGACTAGGTCTCAGTGTATCTCCTGTCATACACTTAAGCAATTAAAACAAACAAACAAACAAACTATATTCCTGACCCATATTCTATGGTTTTCTCAGGCTATGGAAGTAAAAAAGTCACTCAGGTATAAATTAAGAATAGTACAATGGATATAATTTCATTTTAGGGAAAAGTCTTTTAATAAAACAATTAGCCAATTTGCTTAAAATTCAGTGAATTGGGTGAACTCTCTGCTTGATTAATTTTACTTGTTACTTGACTTAAAGGTCAACCCAAGACTTTATCTGGCTGATTGATGTTGGTGAATGGCATCTATAATTTCCATGATCCTTACAAGCTATTAATTTTTTTTTTTTTTTTTGCAGTTTTTGGCTGGGGCCAGGTTTGAACCTGCCACCTCTGGTATATGGGGCTGGCACCCCACTCCTTTGAGCCACAGGCACCGCCCTTCTTAAAATTTTCTTATCTTAAACAAGAAACAATAAAAGAACAAGGGCAGAAATTGTCTCACCCTGAAAAGGACTATAGTTTTCAACTCAAATCCAACCATTTATTAATAAAAAATTCATTTCTTCATCAAAGTGTTTCCACCCCCCAGCATTTTCTACATTCTAGGCACTGAGATGAGCCCAGTCAAAACAGGGAGATGTGATTCAAATAGATGCTGAAAACCTTACATGAAATGGAACAAATGGAGGTCGGGATACGAACAGGGATTGGAGAGAACCGTTGCCTGGGCACAGAGGGAATATAAATACTGGCACTATACTTTCATGCTCAGAATTAGCTAAATGAGTGAAAACGGTGGTAGAATGTTTTTCAAGACAAAAGATAAAAGATGTACTTTAACTTAATAGCATCTACGTTTTCTTATAAACGTTCACTGAGAGTTAATTTCCTTGCAGTTTACACTTAAGTCACAATTTTCAGTGAGGTCTGCCCTGTTATAAACTGAACACTCAGCCCTAGATGAGATGTAATAAATGTGCAATCATTTTCGGAAGCAACGTTTTAGCAAGGGCTTATTTCTGGTTTCATCAGCAGCTCTCCGCCTCTGGCTTGAGCACTGGATCCTAAACCCCTGTTTGAAAGCTGATTGGGTTCTGACATCATTTTCAACCGAATCACCAGTGTTGCGGCTACGAACACCTGGTGTTTCCTTGGCGTCCTTCCCACCCCAGTCTCAACTTGTCTCAGGCCAGCTTATCTCGGATATCTGCAGAAGCAGTGTGAGGTAGGGTGGTGGCAGGCTGCTTAACCGATTTGGCAAATATATATGGGAAAGCTGTTTGAAGTTTTGGTTGCCTGTAATGGATTTCTTTTAACCTCAGAAATTTATTGCCCTCTTGAGGGATGATCATAAGTCATATTAAACATGAGAATGACCTAGACTCTTAAAGATAATCCCACCTGTTCTGAAACATCATCAAGTTATTTTTTTAATCTTACACCATAAAAGTAGGAAATTAATTATGAAGGCCCAGGTAGGACTAGTTTTGTCAACGTAAAAACATGAGCAAAGTGGAAGAGCTTATCTAACATGTTTGTATCATCCAGGGCGCATCACCTGGGAACGGAGAGATGAGCTCATCTCCCGCAATCTTTCACTCCCAAACGAGAGGATAGAAGCCCACAGACATGAGGTGGCTTTCTGGATGCTGCGTCTGGCCCAGGGCCTGGCACAGAGTAGATTCTCAACAAATACTTGTTCTAATTTTGCTTCCACTTTTCTCGCTAGCCCTCCTCCACCCCCAACCTTCTAGGGCAACACTTTCCCAGAAGAATAGAGTAGTATGTATTTTTCTGGGGATGGGAAATTGCATGTTGAGTGCAGGGAGAGAGAGAGACATCAGGGATACCTATTATCTTTTCCCTATTAGTAACACTTTTTAAAAAATGCTATTTTCTTCAATTGGGTGCATTTGTTAATTCTATTAAACTAATATTATCATGGAACTTGTCAGTCTCGCAGGATTTTAACAATAATATTTAACCTTCATGAATGAATTAAATTGCAATTTAGAATATATAAATTGGATTTTATTAAATTAGAAGATTTCTATTCAGCTTTCATGTTTTAGTGGAATTAATTTTTTTATTTGTGAACATCTAAATTATCTAAGGGCAGCATGTTTTAGAAAGAAATATTTGCAAGCATATTTTAAAAGGTACACATGGTCAAAAAAAGTGCCATGTAAAACTCTTATTTTTCCATGGTATTTTATAGTATAATAAGAACTTTGAACAAAGAATCTGCAGATTCAGATCCACAATCCATCTCAGGAATTTAATAGTCATCGTGTGATGTTGGAAAAGTCAGTTAGACTTTCTAGAATGACGTATTTTCAAGGCTACTTTAATAATACTGATAAGAATAAAGATTTTATTTTTAAACTCAAAGTTTATATACATTTAAAATTTATATATTTTTCCTTATTATGCCTTGGGAAAAAAATAGCGAGTTTGAAGAAAATTGAAAATTGGCTTAAAAACTCTAAATTGTTATAAAGAAAGTTCTTCTCAAGTACTGTCCATTATAACAGTCACAATCTGGTAGGAAAAAAAAATCAGACAGGGTGGTGAGATCTCTGAAGGTCAATGTGGAAAGCTCATGATCAAGCTCTTCCATGGGAGCCCCTAAAAGTGAGTTTGGAAATTTCTGGCCTTAAATGAACAAGCTTAACATTTCATGTTTAAAATAGGAAATTAAAAATGTTCTTTTTATGCAAAAAGTGATAGATAGACTGGCTTGGCACAGAGCCAGCCACATACACTGAGGCTGACTAGTACAAATCCAGCCAGGCCAGCTAAACAGCAATGACAACCTCAAATAGCTGGGTGTTGTGGAGGGCACCTGTAGTCCCAGCTACTTGGGAGGCTGAGGCAAGAGAATAGCTTGAGCTCAAGAGTTGGAGGTTGCTGTGAGCTGTGACACTCTACCAAGGGTGACATAGTGAGAACTCTGTCTCAAAAAAAAAAAGAAATAGTGACAGATATTGACTCAATCGCTATCTTCTGAAAATTTACTTAAAACAAATTAACAGCCTAAAGATACCCAAATATGTTAAAATGATAATTTTTTTCAAACCAGGGCTGCACCTGTTAATTACACTGCTGAAACATTTGAATTTAAACTTACCATTACTGCAATGTATTCCTTTATTTTCATTTAGAATTTGTGGAACTGCAGCTAAAAAAAGAAATATGATATTAAATTAAAAGCTATTAATCAAAATGTTAAATACATATTTTGTTAGGCAAACATGAGATAATTTAATAAAACACATTTTATTTCTTAACCTTTATTACATCTGTAAGCACTTCTAAGTAAAACTGAAAACCATAATAAAACAAATTATTTGATTCTAAGTTCAGAAGAATGAGTAGTTCATAAATATTATGGGAAGAAACAAATGTTCCATTGCCATCCTTTGCTGAAAGGTGGAATATGGTTTCTTCTGGGTCTATTATGTAATCTTATCACTATAATATCCCAAACGATTAAACTTATAGAAATTCCACCCAGTTGTTCCACTAATATTTATTCTAAGTTTCCAAACTCATTTGGACCTCTACTATTAATAAAGATTTATGGAACAAATGAATAAAAACACTCCAAGTGCTTGAATCATTCATTTAAAGATAAACACGGAGGGGGAGAGAAGGGTAGTTGCTCAGCCTCCTTCACTGGCCTCCTGACTCGTTCTGTGGAATCAGTGATGCTCAGCTCTCGCCTGTCTCAGAACCATCCCAGGGGGCTTATCCCTGGGGATTCTAGTTTAGTAGATCCGAATTTCCAGGTTCCCCAGGTGATGCTGTTGGTGCTAGATGTTGGGGGGCTATGCACGCTGAACATTCTGGTATTTGACTAATATCTGATTGGTACTATTATAGGAAAACTTCGATCATTTAAAAAATTTACAGACATATGGGTGGGTACTTCTTTTCATTTTTTTTCATCTTAAAATTAGAAACATTTTATGACCAAAAGCTTCGATATTCTTTAGAAGAGAAAAAGTGAGAAAATAGATCAAAAAGGGAAAATCAAAATAACCCCTCATTTTCCTAGAGCGTAATGTCCTGGCAGCCACTAGCTATGCTTAGCAAGGTATCAGAAACCACTTTCACGTCACAAATATTTCTCCATGATATAAGAATGGCTTTTTACGGGATGGCTATACCTTAATTTACATGGTCAGTCCACTTTTGCAGCCATAGTAGTAGTTTCTAATTTTTATTTGTTAATAATTAATGTAATGAAATGTTTGTATACTACATACATTCTTATTTCCTTAAAATTAATATGTAGAAGTGAAATTTCTAGTCTGCAATAACTTTTTTTTTTTTTTTTTTTTGAGACGGAGCCTCAAGCTATCCCCCTGGGTAGAGTGCCATGGCATCACAGCTCATAGCAACCTCCAACTCCTGGGCTCAAGCGAGTCTCCTGCCTCCGCCTCCCAAGTAGCTGGGAC
>CAUYQV010049004.1:0-31056 GCA_963574575.1 Galagoides demidoff | reverse complement strand
GTTTTTCTTATGTCATTGTTAAGATGAGATGAAGTCACTTACGTGAAAGAAGTTTGGAAACACACAACCTTGGCCATTATAAATGATAAGAAATAATTATAATGCTTACTTTGGAATCTGGTACTGCTGTTTGACTTTAGCTAAGCATTTGATCAAATCCAACAACAAGATACATCTGAACAAAGAAGCATTTCAGGAAACCTGTGGGACCGGTAGCCACAGCATTTAAGATCAGAATCATTTTCAGTAGAGCCTGCGTAGCCAACCACCTCCTTATGCCGACGACCTCCTTAAGTTGACCTAATTTCCTTAGGCCGGACATGCCCCACACAGGAGTGGATCAGCACAGTAGGCCTAGGCCCTTACGGGGACCACCTCCATGTGTGGACTTGTTTGGTACAGCCCCTTGGCTGGCCAACTTATAGAGGTTCTGCTGTTATTTGTGAAAAGCTTCCACAAATGTTTGGGTTTTTGGAAAGGAAATAGAAACTTACAGATGCTTTGAAACTTAATGAGTTGATGCATCTGTCTGCAAGTGAGGGACTTGCAGATAAAAACCCAGTGTTCCTGATTTATGGATAAATAATATAAACAATAAAATATCATTTTAGCAGAATTATCCCTGCTCACTAACATGATTAATTCAGAAATGTGTCTATAGTAAACCTATACTCACTGTAATTTTTTTCTTTTTTCTTTTTTTTGTTTTATTTCTTTTTTTAATCTGAGGGTATAAATATTTAGATTATACTGTTTTCAATTCCAAGGTAAAGTTCAAGTTATAGCTGAGCCCCTCACCCAGGGGGCATGCTGAACACCCTCACAAGTCACGTTAGGTGAGATCCTGCCAATTGCCCTCCCTCCTCTGCCCTGCCCTCTCCCACCTCTCCCCTCCCCCTCACTAGACTATATTTCTGTTTTATCATTATGGAGAATTCTTAAAGAACTCACTATTATTTTTAATTAGCTTTCTTAGTGGTCTTTAGTGTGAGCATTTTATTAAACAGTGCCCTCCAGTGGCTAAGGATACACTTGAAAATGACAATATCCATGCTATTTTTAGTCTAGCTGGCAACCGGATTGTTAGGCCAGCATTTAAAGAGATTTATGATCTTGCAGCAGACGTATAGATCGTATACGTGTAGCAAATAAGCATGAAGACAGATATGGTCTGGCTTGTTAACTAGGTGTATGATTTCTTGATCACTGACCTATTAATGCGCTTATTAATCTATAATGTTACCGTGAGTATAAATTTAGCTGCCTGTCATTTATAATAACATTAGCGATATGACACATGATCATCTGAGCAAGAGCACTGCTTTCTGCCAAAGCCAAGAGCCTCAATAATTATTTTTAAAATGTGGTTAGGTGTTATTTGAAAGAGATATGAGTACAGGAATAGATAAGTCAAAGGATCAACATACGGGACCTAATTTTTATGAAAAATGACTCTTGTCTCATCTTTCTTTCTTGTCCAACAGATCATTACAACCCATGAGCCTCAATATCATATTTCTTAAAATGCAAATTAAATACTGCCTCTCAAAATAGCCTTTCTTAACTAAAAATAGTCAAGTTTATCTGTAAAGATTAAGGCAACTTTTGGTTAAAAAGAGAAGTCAGTAAGTAGAAAATGTACACTATTTTTCTTTTTTGGCTGTGGAATTTTATTAAAACGAAATGTTTTTGAAACTTGGAGTATTAAACTTTGGAGTTTTAAACCCTCAGTCACACCTTACCTGGCATGTGGCTGTCTGGGTCCACGCGGTCACAGCTACCACACTGAAGGTAATTCAGACCTGGGGGAACTAGGACCATGAATGTTTGGTGAATTGAATTGAGAGAAACTTCTATGATGATGCAGAGGCAGGACTAGAAGACTGTCTGTGCCTTTGGCTCCCAGCAGGGCGCTGTTGGCACTGTGCTGTGGAGCGCAGCCTCTGAGGAGTCCAAACAGTGTCATCTTGTCAGGGGTGTCTAACTCAGACTCACGGGACTCCAGAGCTTGGGGGATCGCCCTGTAACCCAGCAGACTCCCCTCACCAAGCTGCTCCTGGGTTGGAGTTCTTTCTGAAAGACTTTTTAAAGTGAAGGTTTTATTTTAGGTTAGATTTACATATACAGAAAAGCTGTGATGACAGTACAGAGAACTCCCATACGCCCCTGCCTTCCCTGTTGTCATCATCTCATAATACATCGTAGGGTACACTTGTCACAATTAATGAACCAATGTGGCTACATTGTTATTGGCTGAGGGCTATACTTGCTTCAGATGGTCACTGTACCCAGCGCTCTTTCACTCCCCCAGGACACCACATTGCATTTAGCTGGCAGGCCTCCTTGGCCCCTCCTGCCGTGACAGCTTCTCAGATGTTCCTATTCCTTACTGTTGGTGACCTTGACAAAACGGAATTTGAGGAGTATGGGTCAGGTGTTTGTAGGACATTCCCAGCTGCATACTTTCTGATTTTTTCCTCATGAGTAGACTGTGGTCACAGGGTTTGGGAGGAAGGCTACAGAAGTAAAATGCTGTTCTCATCACACATCAAGGGAACATGCTGTCAGCATGACTCTGGACTGCTGGTCTTGACCTTGATCACCTGGTGAGGTCGTGTTCTTCAGGCTTCTCTCCTGGAAGTTGCTTTTTACCCTTTTTCCCCACTGCACTCACTGGAGGGAAGTCACTGTGCACCACATGCGTGGAGAGTGGAAGGTTGTGTTCTGTCTCCTTTAGAGCAGGACATCTGAGTAAATTATTTGGAATTCTTTTGCATGAAAGATTGGTCTGTTCTCCCCCACTTATTTATTTAGTTAGCCATTTATTTTCATCAGTATAAGCTTGAAGATATTTATGTTATACTTTGTGTTAGGGTTCAGTACTACAATTTTGGGTCATCCATTGCTTCCTGCCTTACCCTTTGAGAACTCCCTCAGTTGACTCCTGTGGTGTTGGACGTGCCCCCACGGTTGTGATTCTTTATTTCCCTTCCTTTCCCTCCCTCCTCTCCCCTTTCTATTCCCTTCCCTTCATTTTTGAGCACTTTCTGGCACTGGAAGATGCTCCAGGCTCATCTTATATTTTCCCTTCCCATATCGTAGAATTAGCCACTTTCCAAGCATTATTTATATCATCTATTTTCTTTCAGAACACCTAGCTTTGTGTTTATTATTGAAAGTGGGATAATAAAGTCTCTAAAAAACATGGTTGAATTATCTAGTTCTTTCTTCAACTATTCCAGTGTTTACTGCGTGTATTTTAGTACCCTGTTGTTAGGCACATGGACGTTTATAATTGTTATATTTTTCTTTTGATGAATTGTCTCTGTTACTATTATAAATCTCCTTCTTTGTCTCTAATAACAGGTTTTTCAATTCAAAGATCATTTTGTCTGATATTACTATAACCAACCCAGCTCTCTTTTGGTTACTATGTACAGTTATATCTGTTTCTATTCTATTAATTTCAACTTATTTGTATCTTTTGTATAAACTGTCACTTATAGATTGTATATAGATGTATTATGTCTTCCGATCCATTTGTTCAACCTTTCTCTTTTTGTCTAAGCGTTTAATTCATTTATATTTAATATTTTAGTGTAGAACTTAATGTCTCCCATTTGCTGTTTCTTATATATCCTCTATATTTCTGTTTTTCTGTTTCTCCACTATTGCCTCCTTTTGTGTTAAAAAGTTATGTTCAGCACACTACTTTATTTGCTTATTTTATTATGTTTTTAAAATTTTTTTTTAGTTATTTCCCTGGAGATTACAAATAACATCTTAATTTATTGCAATCTAATTCAGATTAATATCCACTTAATCTCAGTAGTATACAAAGCTTTGCTCTCTGGCCCCTCCTCTTTTTTCTGCTGTTATTATCATACAATTTACAGCTTCATGAATTATAATTCTCTCAACATGGTTCTGTAATTATTGCTTTATGTATTTGTTTTTTAAATCATATAGGAAAAAGAGTAGTACACACAAAAACACATCTGTACCGTCTTTTATGTTTATCTGCATGGTTATCTTTAATGATGTGCCTTAATTCTTCCTGAGGATTAGACTTAATGTCTAGGAACCTTTTATTTCAGACTGAAAGACTGCTCTTATTAATTCTTATAAGGCAGGTCTTCTAGCAGTCAACTCAGTTTTTACCTGAAAATGTCTTAATTTTTTGAAAAATGTTTTAATTTTCTTGAAAATCAAGAAAAATGTCTTGAATTTCTGAATTTTGATTCAGAAATGTCACTTCTGAATAATAATTTTTTTGACTATCTGATTCTTAGGTGATAGTCTTTTTCTCTCAGAACTTTTAATCTGTCATCCCACTGCCTTATAACTGTCATGACTTCTGATGAGAAATCAGCTGTTGATCTTATTGACATCTTATATCCACGATGAATCACTTTTCTCTTGTTGCTTAGAACATTCTGTATTTGTCTTTTGACAGTTTGATTATGATGTGTCCAGGGTGGATCTCTTTTAGTTTATTATACTTGGATTTTTTTTTTAGCTTCTTTGTTCTATAGATTCATTTCTTTAATCAAATTTCATAATTTTTTGACATTATTTTCTTCTAATATTCTTTCTTCCCTTTTCTCTCTCACCTCTCCTTTGGTTCTCCTATTATGTATATGTTGGTATGCTTGACGGTATTCCACAAATATGAATCTATATTTACTTATCTTCATTCTTTTTCCTTTTTGTTCTTCAGACCAGTTAACTGCAATTTATCATCAAGTCACTGCTTCTTTCTTCTGCCAGGTCAAATATTATTTTGCAACCTTCTAGTGCAATTTTCATTTTAGTTATTATACTTTAACTTCCAGAATTTCTAGGTATTTTTTTAACAATGTATTCTTTAATTCACTTTTCTATTTGGCTTAGGGGAGAAGTAAAAGTTTTGTTTTACTTGGAAGTTTCTCTGAAAGATTAACTCACAACAAAGAAGATTAATAAGAGATTACAAATTCATTTACCATACACATGGGGAGAATCGCAGAGTGATTATTCAGTATCCAGAAGTTTACATATCCTCATTTTAGAGGGAAGGAATATAGGTAATTATGTTTAGGGGCAATAAATGGTATGAATAGATATTTGAGAGATTGAATCAATGGGTGATACAGATTGACTTGATTTTGGGGGGATTAAATTGACCTGAGAGATAGATATTATTTTTAAAATGTGTTGGGCCCAGTCTGGTTGCATTCTTGATTTTTTTTTCTGTAATATATTGGGATGACAGGGAGGAGAAGGAAAGATGAGTGTACTTGATTTTATGTAGATAGAGGGAAACCCCTTCTAATGCTTGTTGATGAAGGACCTTTTTAATTCAAAATACTCTTTATACCAAAAAGTGGGGTGAAATTTTCTGACCTACTTTATCTTCCCATTTGGAATTTCTCTAGAAGTTTTACACATTAAAAGCTGAGTCAGTGGCTGCGAAGCAAGAAATTAAGTTAGCAGCTGAGTAACAAGAGATCTGAAAAGGGAGCCAAACATAGATTAAAATGAATGGAGAATATTTACTTTGCCTCTTAAGAGAACTAGATCAAATAATCTCTATTTTTCCTGAGTGGTTTATGTAGCAACAGCATTTTCTGCCAGTAATCACACAAGTTCTCTGCTGGCCTCGCAGGGCATCCAAGATGCAGCAGTTTTGAAATATAATGAGAGGCAAGCCTGTGGACTTCTAACTGAAGTGTTCTAAGTGTTTGGATAGTGACATTGAACTTGTATTATCACAGAGAGATTTAGAACTGTCTTTTTACTCTTTAAAGTTTTAAACAGTGGGAAAAGAGTCTTGAGTGCTGAAAAGAATTTAGAATTGTGACACACAGGTGGGGTTTTCACATCAAGTCTAGTTTGTGAGGCATCACTGTGTGAGTGAAAGAGTCTAGATTTACAATCTGGTTGGCGTTTACAGTGGAGTGTCTCGCAATGGAGAGTGTCAGATACCTAAGTTCACAGTGTCCTAACTATCTAGGTGGGGCCCCCTGTGTGTTTTCTTACCATCCAAGACAAAAAGACCCATGTTAGTTACAGGTAGAGGCGGGTTGGAGCCGGTGACCTGCCAGTCTGAAGCTTGCTGTACATTTTCTTTCTCTTTGGCACTTTTGTATCTTGAGTGTTGACGGGTTCCTGTTAGCCTGTGGGAACAGAACAGGTTGTAAAGGCCTTTTATATAAAAGGCCTTTGGTCTAACTGGCAGTTACAGGGTTTTGTTTTCTCAGTCAGTCTAGAATTTTGGTCTATCCATATATAATCCTCAGTGTCTGGCAATTTAATAAGGAGAGTGAGATACCCCAAGTGGTACAGGCCTGGCTCGTGAGTTACTCATAAAGATCTGATGATTTGACAAGTGTTGACATCATGAGAGTTAGTGTCAGTGCCACTTATGATTATTGTAAGAAGTGTTAAGAATGTCGTCTGTGGAATCAAACTGTGGGGTCCAATCATAATATTGCCCTAGTATGTCACCTAGAAAAGATCTAATCTTGTCTTTGTTTTTAATGTAGAGGAAATTTTTTTCTTTTAGCGACTTTACCTGAGTAAAAGACAGTTCTTGGTCCTTTACGGAGGTGTCTCTGTGTCCAGTTGGCTCACCAGCAGGAGAAATAGTACCAGGTTTCCTCTCTGTCTGTCGATGTCACATCCTGCTGTGTGTCTGTTTTCATACTGGTTCTGCCAGACACTCACTGTGGCAGAAACAAAGAAGAGTTTGGGTTTGTTTGAGCTAGATGCTGGCATAACCAGCAATTAGACTGATTACCTAATGTGACCAGGGTTTGAAAGATTGGTATAAAAGGATGTCGGGTCAATGCCTGATCTGGAAAAACAGCCAGGGTTAGTAAGAGCAAGGGATGGTTTGAAAGAAGAGTCACAGTAAGAGATTAAAGGGGAGAACGGACTAGGTCGAGGCAGTCTTTAATCAACTTTTAATGTGCCGTCTTTAAGGGGAGGCTTAAAAGAAGTATTTTTAAAGGGCCCTTTTGTAGTTGTAAAAAGAAAAATAAAGGAAGAAAAGACTTTTTAAATGAAAAAAAGGTCTCTTGATCTGCAATCTTGGGGAAAAAACACAGTACACTTTGTGAAGACATTTGTTTTAGGGGCCTGGGAAGTGTCCTTAGACAGAGTTATTTGTAGGTTACCTATAGGGGTGGTCTTTTAATTGTCTCCGTGTAGTTTGGCAGGGCTCGAGTGAGTCTAGGAAGATCTTCCTTTCATTTTGATGGTAGTGTGGATGGTTAACAGTGCCTCCTTAGGGCCCTCCCTGTCAGATGACAGTGCATGTCTTTTTTTTTCTTTTGAGACAGAGTCTCACTATGTCACCCTCAGTAGAGTACTTTGGTGTCACAGCTCACAGCAACCTCTAACTCTTGAGCTTAAGTGATTCTCTTGCCTCAGCCTCCCAAAAAGCTGGGAGTACAGGCACCAGCCACACATCCAGCTGGTTTTTGTTGTTGTAGTTGTCCTTGTTGTTTAGCTGGCCTGGCCGGGTTCGAACCCGCCAGCCTCCGTGCACGTGGGTAGTGCCATAACCACTGTGCTACGGGTGGCAAGGCAGTAGTGCATGTCTTTTTTATAAACAACTTTTGATGTACACGTGATTGTCTAGGTCAAAAAGGATGGCGATGCTGGCCGGTGGGAGGAGGCCGTGTCCCTTTGACTGGCTGGTGATTTGCTGTAAGTCTGTCAGTTGGCACTTGTCAGCAGCTAGTCATCGTGCCAATTGTTTACTTTAGTCTCCCTGGTGCTCTGCCCACCCAGGAGTAGAGAGGGTTTAGAGATGTCAGTACACAGGGGTTACTGAACACTATTTTAAAGGGGGTTAATCTGCCCTATTTAGAATATTCTTGATTTTTATAAGAGCCACAGGTAAAAAAATTTTTTTGACATTTAAATCTAACATCTTGACAAACTTTTCTCTAGAACCCTTTTTATGTCTAGAGTTTTACTTTTATTCATCCTGAGGATAGGGGATGACATGGGGTATGAAATTTTAATGAGTACCCCAGAGCCCTTGTAAGCAAGTGGTTTATTTCTGCTGTAAAGTGAGTTTGTTGATCTAACTCAGTCCATAAAGGAGGCCAAATCAGGGAACAGCCCCAGTTCCTGACTTCTTCCCCAATGCTGCCGTGTCAGCGCGTCTAGCCAGGTAGATCCCGATGTCTGTCCATAAACACACAAACAGAATCCAAATAGCAAGAAAAGCCGAAACCTGGAGGTAAAGGTGTATAAAGTGGATTTGGGTCTTCGGGGACTTCCTGGGAGAGTATTTTTTTTTCCTCCAGAGATTTGATGAGATTTATAAATAGTGCACTGGGAAATAATTTGGTCAGCGATTTTATAGATCTCAGGACAGTACTAACTAAATATAACTTTTTAAATCATTCCCTGTTTATCTGTATGTCCCATCTGATGGAAGATAAATGTACCCCATAAAGTTAAAAGAAAAGGGGTGACAGGGAGTCTGTTTGATAATTGTTCAGAGGTCCTTTGTTTCTGTGTATTTTTTTTCCTTGTGGATTGTGGAGCATTAGCCTGATAATATTAGTCAGGGATAGAGACAGGGTAATAAATTGAGCGGAAAAGGATGGGGGCATTAATGACCCCATATTTAGTATCCCTGTCTGTTCTGTTTGTTTCTTAGGGATATAGTGTTAGTTTCCTTGGTGTGAGCTGGGCAATGAGCTATACCAATCTTAGAAGGAAGGCAAATGGCTTGGAATAGGGCGGGAATGATAGGCCTGCCCTATTAGGCAGTGTCAGCAGAAGCTGAGAAACCAGGAGACTTTTCAGATGTGTCAGCTGCGTGGCAGACCCCAGTGGCATTTTTGGAATCTGTATAAATGGTGGCAGTTTTGTCCATGTGCAGGTTTTAGCAAGGCCAAGGGTAAAATTGACTGAGACCATTTGGGGTGAGGTTTTGAGTGCCCTGAGATATTTTATGTCTTAAATAAATTTTGTCTGGACCACTGGAGTTTAGACCTAGAGGCTGTACTGCCTCAGTCAGCTGCCTCTCTAAAAGAATGAGGGAGTCGAAGAGGCCACCCTGGCCATAGAGGAAGAGGCCATCACAGTACTGAATGAGAGGGATCCTCAGGTAAAAGTCATAGACGCTAAACCAGTTCTGAGAGTTTGAGAGAACATTGAAGGACACTCACCTGTCTCCCTCAGAAGGTGGATGGAAGGAGAAATGGTGGATCAGGGCACAGCACAATCAAACAGAAAGCTGAGTAGATGTCAGTGACACTTTCAATTAAGTCACATAAACTAAAAGGCATTTGAGGTAGTTTTTGCTTGATAAAATATTTGACTTATTTTTAAGCTAATTGATGAGAACTCTTATTTATTTTGGTAGTGAAATACCACATACACATGAAATATATAGACTCAGACGTACAGACAGTAGATTTTATAATTCTTATGAAGAATTTTTATTTGTTAGCTTTTAAATATTATTATGATATTTTAATGCAATCCATTGACCTTAATTCCAATTTTGTTTTAAGCAATTATTAGCTAGGCAACAATTTGCCTTTCGTAGATTTTGCCATTTCTATCAGGGTTTGCTGGTTCCAGGGCCAAGTGTTAACTTGTCCATGCACAGGTCACACGGTAGAGAACTCAGTTCTTCAGAAAGTCTAAATGTTAAACCGCAGCTTTGGCACATGCATCTCCATGATCAACTTAGGCAATCTGCTGTTTGTTTTTTTTTTAGCCAAGCCTATAAGAAAAAGGAACAAAGGGATAAAGCATAGAAATCTCTGTGTATCATGAAAGTTGTAGTCAACACCTCTGTGTACTATTGTGTCTGACTTGGTCAGATGTTGGAGGCCCATAACTGGATCAAAGCCAATTAATGATGGGATCTAGTCTGACACCGGACCTAGTTTAGTTTCTATCAGGACTTCTGAATTAACGATTAAAAATGTGCTCAAATATACTCAGAGAGCTCAAAATACAAAGCTGTGGGGCCTTGATATCCAAGAGAGCACTTAGCCAGGACCCCCAGTTGCCCTGAGGGAGCAGTGGACACAGGGCCGGGTGAGTGCCTTGCTGTGTCTCTGTGTCCTTGGGGTCTCAGGGAGCTCCCTTTCAGGAGCCCGCTTCCAACAAACTAAATGTAACAGGGGTCGGTTTTTGCAGCTCAGCGACTATCTCACTCAGCACAGTTTGAACCGCCAGCCACCTGGCATTGTCCAAAACTTCATGGTCAGCAAAGAGGAGATGAGTGGAGCAGACTGGGCCAGGACTAACTGCTGATAATCTTGATTTTGTACTTTTTAACTCAAGTGCTTTTGTGAGTGCGACCAACAAATCTTAACCAGAGTTATTACTTAACTGAGGAAGCTAGAAGGGTCTCCAAAGAGGTGGAGTACAGCTTTGAAGAGACACAGAAAAGCCACAAAAACTGCTGATAGGAAGAAGTCTCACCAGCTGTAAGTAAAGTGTAGCCCACACGTTTTTGTCCAGCCATGTTTTCCAGAGTCTCAGCTCCTCAGCTTCCCATTTATACATAAATGTCTAAAATCTCTACGTGTCCCCCAGAATGCAGGAAGTTAAAAGCTGTGCACTAAGGGGAAAAGTTTCAGTAAATGGCAAAAGTTACTCGAATACTAGACCAGACCAGAAGCTCCCTGTCTCAGAATCACACTCGGCTGCTGAGTCACGGGCACAGAACTTCAGTGGTCGGCTACAAAGTGAGCAGGCTTTTCCTGTGGTTCCCACTGGGCCAGACACACTGAGTTTTTTCTTTTTAGGTCACATTTTGTTCTTTAATTTTGTTAAGAGAATTTTTAGGCTAGCCACCACATTATGTGTGTTTCCTTTAATCTAATTCTTCTATTAATACAAGTAAGGTGATTGTTTAAAATAACAGATCTCTGGAATTAATTTTTTAAATTTAGAAGCCTTGTAATTTAAAGGACTCATCTTTTGTCCATTCGTGGTTAGAATTCTCAATGTGGTATTTATTTTAAAAGTGACTCAGTCTGAGAAGGTTTTTCATAGAAAGCCCAGGTGGCAATTCTCCAGGTTTGGCAGGAAGGGGTTTTCTGGAGGGGGTGTAGAAGAGACAATTCTCGTGCTTCCCAAAAATTTACGGTCAGAAATAGAGTCAAGATAGACAAGAAGGATGGAAGCAGTTAAGACGAAGACTCCGCTAGAGATTGACAGGTTTGGTACAAAGAGGGTGTTGCAAAGATTCTTCCACATCTCGGACTGGCTGCCTGGTGTGGTCCAAAAATACCCCTCCCCGAGACGGAGACTGAGGGAGGCAATTCCCACTTGGTCGCCAGACAAGTTCTCGGGAACGTGAAATAAAACAGGAGGGGAACCTTACGCAGACTTTTTTCTTTCAGGGACCTGTAGTGAAGTCTGTCTTAACAGATGGTGGTTTAATAAGAATTGGATAAGACCTGTGAGAAAATAGCTGGGAAGTGTGGGTTTCCCAGGAACAGCCAGACGGGTCACATGATGACAAGTGGGGCCTTTGATAAGCTACAAAGCTGGTCTTCCCCTTCACGAAGCTTCTAGGCTGGTGATTTTCATGGCTACCATGAGTGTGAGACTGAGAGTTTTCTAGACCACTGTGTGTCTGGGGAGAGGGAGATAGAAATAGGCCAAGTTAGAAGGCCAAAGACTCATTCTTCTGCTGAAACGCCATGATTTTTCTTGAATAAGGCTCCTTGGGGAGTTGGGAGTGTCACTAGTTAATTGCCAAGATCTGGAATCTCACTGGTGTCTGGAGGAGTGGAGTTTGCAGGTGGGTGCTCTGCTGTCTGGAAGTGGCTCTTTCTCGGCAGGATTCTACATGTAGTTCTCTTCTCACTTGTGTTCAAAGTGGCCCGTTCTCAACTCTCACACATTGGATATTGGATGATACTCAAGTCCCCTTCAATGCTTTCAAGAGCTTTCAAGGAAGATTTTAAAATCGTCATGGTACTAGAAGCAGCACGTTTTTAGAGGATGATACTGAGCACATGGAAACCCATAATCCTGACATTTTTAGAGTTTAATACTACATTTCATAACAATTAATTATTTGAAAAAGAATCACACTGACATATTTGCTTTGCAGTGTTGAAATGGCGAGTGCTTTGAGAAGAAGCATCCTGGAATCAAATGTGTGCTGTCTTATTTTGTTTATTTAATGTATCAAATTAATGTGATACTCAGTATTTAGCTGAATTTCACCAAATGACCTATTTAGAAGCATTTTTTTCATTCTTTACTGCGCAGAATGCTAAAGACAAGAAAAATGAGGACCTATAATACCTGAAAAAGAAAAAACATGATTTTTCCTTTCTTTCTTAAAATGAAGGTCCACATTTAGGATAGAATAAGTAAGGTGCTGTCCCAGCCTCCCCCTTTTTAGAAGCTACTTGACATAAGCAGGGACTAAGAAGAAGCATCATCAAACCTTTCTGCACCTGCAGATAGGAGGACGGTGCAGGTGCACTTACACATTTACCCTTTCTAGTAGTGATACATTAGCAGAGAGGGAGCAATTTCCCTACAAGGTTCTCTGAGAGCCTGGAAATTTAGCATCATGCTTTTGTAGCCCTAAGCCATTTTGAGTCAGCCAAGGCCTCCAGTGGGTATAGAAATTGGTTTCCAAGTGAACAAAGTATATCAGCCAGTCTGCTAAGGCATTTGTTTTCTTTGATGACCATTGAGTGTGTTAAACACTGCAGGTTCTCCACAATAAAATGAATGTTAGGGTGAGTGACTGAAGGATTGTGGTGCTTACAGAATGACAGAAAAGCTTTTTAAAAGCAAAACATGGTGTAGCTAGAAAATATTTAGAAAGCGTAATTAAAGAGTTTCAGGAAAACATAATACATTTAAACTCAAAGTAAAATCCGATGTACAGACAAGGGTTAGTTTTTGAAGTCTTGGAGAGGTGATTGAAAAACCAGACTTCAACCTAGACGGAGTTGAAGCACATTCTCCTTAGTAAAGGATCACAAGAATGGAGCAGCAAGTACCCAGTGTACTCAATTCTAATATGAAGCCAGTAGATGATCTAATACACACCCACACAAGACTAAAACTCAAGTCAATTCAAGGTGGGGGGAGAGTAAGGAAGGGGGAAGGAGAAAGGGGGTTGGTGTGCTACCCCTTACTGGGCACAGGGTAAAGGTACGCGGCACACCTCCTGGGTACAGGGCACAGCTACAAGAGGGACTCTAACTAACAAATGTAAACGTTGGAACCTGGTTGTTTGTGCCCGCATATTCACCTGAATAAAAATGAATAAATAAATAAATAAAATCAGATTTCAGAGGAATTTACAGCTATGAATTAACAGGAGACTTCAGGGATTCTGACCCAAGGCTGTGGCAGCTATCAGAAGGTGATGTCAGCACATCAGCATCCCCCCCAGTAAAGAAACCTCCTGCAGCCCCTGGGCTGTCGTCCACCAGTCTGTCTGAACTTACCTACCAAGTGGCATTCAGTGCTTTGGGTAAGAAAGCCAGTGATGACTGCTAGACAGTCCTTTATTATATTAAGTTAAAGTTATCTCTAGAATTTTCTGTCATGGGTCCAATTATTTGTTTCAGAGCAATTCAAAATCAAACTTAATATTTTTTGTGTGTGATGGTTTTCCCAATCTTGGAGGATATAGCTGTTATTTATCCCTCCCTCTCATTCAGTTTAATGGAAAGAGTCTCTGATTAGAAACCTGAGAAGAGTTGTAGCCCCAGTTCAGCGGTTTCTTATTTGCTTTACAGACACAGAACAGCGGAACTGCCTGGGCGGCCTGTGTGTACCATCTCCAGGTCTCTGTTCTTTCTCTACCCAGGGCTTGGCTCTGAAAAGCAGCTCTAACTCTTGCCTCCCAGCTCAGGACCCTTCTCCAAAATAACCTCCCTTTTGCAAATGCCTCTCTCCTATCCAGCTCCATCTCTTATCTTGCACCTGCATTCTCTGTCTCTGCAGACACCATCACAATTTGGATAGCTTTATTTCTTCCTTACATTGCAATTGAGAAGGACTGGGCTGCAAGTGGGGGTTGCTCTGTGCAGTCTTCCAGGGACTGAGTTCTTTCCAGCTGTGGCCGGGGCACCTGTGAGGTTCCAGGTTCTTCATGCAGATACTTCGCATCTTGAAGGCAGGCTCAGCCCTCAGGGACATAGAGTGAGGCTGGTTTTGACACACTGGATAAGTGGGCAGTCACTTCAGGAGAGACCCCAGTGACAGGTACTTTCCTGGGAAAACTTTAGCTTAGCCAAGGACTTGTTGAAACCTTAGGCCAGAGGCACGGTAACATAAAGAGCAAGAGGAAGTGAAAGGAAAATTAGGGCCAGGAAACATAAAAGAAAATACTCATGAGGAAGAATCAGCAGAAAAATCCTGGCAACATGAAAAACCAGTCCAGAGCAACCCTCCAAGGGACTGTGAGGTAGCTAGTGTAGAGGATTCCACCTGTAAAGAAATGTTAGAAATGACAGAAAGGAAATTTAAAATACATATTATGAAAACAATGAAGGAAATTGCTGACAAAGTGGAAAATAACCAAAAGGAAACCCAAAAACAGAATCAAAATAAGAGATGAATGATATGAAAAATATAGAAAGGATATAGCAGAGCTGAAGGAATTAAAGCAGTCAATTAGGGAACTTAAAGATGCAACAGAAAGTATCAACAACAGATTAGACCATGCAGAAGAAAGAATCTCAGAGGTAGAAGACAAAGCCCTTGAGATAACTCAGATAGTTAAAGAGGCAGAAAAGAAGAGAGAAAAAGCAGAACGTTCACTGACAGAATTATGGGACTTTATGAAGCCTCAGACATATGAGTTATAGGTATCCCAGAAGGAAAATGGAAGCCATACTAGAGAATATTATAAATGAAAACTTCCCAAATATCACCACAGATTCTGACACACTCCTTTCAGAGGGATATTGGACCACAGGTCACCTCAGTTCTAATAGATCTTCTCCAAGACACATTGTAATGAACCTGTCCAAAATCAAGACAAAAGAAAAGATTCTACAAGCTTCCAAGAGTAAGGTCAATTGACCTTATCCATCAGGGTGACTGCAAACCCATCAGGGTGACTGCAGACCTCTCTAATGAAACTTTTCAAGCCAGAAGACAATGATCATCTACCTTTAATCTATTTAAACAGAATAATTTCAAGCCCAGAATTCTATATCCCGCTAAGCTTTAAAATTGACAGAGAAATTGAATCATTTACTGATATGCAAACATGGAGGAAATTTGCCACAACAAGACCAGCTCTACAGAAAATACTTCAACCTGTTCTACATACTGACCACCACAATGGACCACCAGAAAAGTAATCACCAGAAATTAAAGGACAGAACCTAGCTTCCACAATGATGCAAAAGACAAAACTAAGCAATGGACTTTCACAAAATAAGATAAATAGAACACTACCACACTTATCAATTATCTCAATAAATGTTAATGGCTTGAATTCCCCACTGAAGACGCATAGATTGGCTGATTGGATTAAAAAACACAAGCTATTTATTTGCTGTCTGCAGGAAACACACCTAGCCTCAAAAGACAAATTAAAACTCAGAGTAAGGGTTAAAAGACAATTTTTCAGGCAAACAGAATTCAGAACAAAGGAGAGGCCACAATCTAATTTTCAGCTACATGTGGATTTAAAGCAAGTAAAGTCAAAAAATACTTCATATTGGTCAAGGGAAAAATACAACAAAAAGACATTTCAATATTCATAAATATTTCTAAATAGTTATGCACTCAACTTAAATGCCCCCAGATTCTTAAAACAGACCTTAATTAGTCTGAGCAATTTGATATCCTATAACACTATAATAACAGGGAACTTTAACACAGATTCAGAGCTTGACAGATTGTCTAAACAGAAATTAAACAAAGATATAAGGGACTTAAATGAGACCCCCAGAACAACTGTGCTTGATAGGTATATACAGAACACTCCATCCCAAAGGTAAAGAATATACATTCTTTACATCCCCCCATGGAACATTCTCCAAAACTGATCATATCCTAGGACACAAAACAAACCTCAATAGAATCAAAAGAATTGAAATTTTACCTTGTATCTTCTCAGACCACAAGGCACTAAAGGTGGAACTCAACTCCAGCAAAAACGTTCAAACCTACAAAGGCATGGAAATTAAACAACCTTATGCTGAAAGACAATTGTGCAAGAAATAAAAGATGAAATTATTAACTTCCTTGAGCATAACAACAATGAAGACACAAGCTAATAAAATCTGTGGGATTCAGCAAAAGCAGTCCTGAGAGGAAAAATTTAATGTTTTAGATGCCTACATTTGAAAATCAGAGAGAGAGCTCATCAACAAACTCACAAGCTGTCTATGGAATTGGGGGAAAAAGAACAACCTGAGCCTAAACCCAGCAGAAGAAAAGAAATATCCAAAATTAAATCAGAGATTAATGAAATTGAAAACAAAATAAACATTCAGAAAATTAATGAAACAAGGAGTTGGTTTCTTAAAAAAAAATAAATGAAATAGATAAACCTTTTCAGACTAACTAGAAATAGGAAAGTAAAATCTCTAGTAACCTCAATCAGAACTGATAAAGGGGAAATAACACCTGATGCCACACACATACAAGAGATCATCTCTAAATACTACCAGAAATTCTATGCCCAGAAATTAGACAATGTGAAGGAAATGGATCAATCTTTGGAATCACACCCTCTCCCTAGACTTAGCCAGGAAGAAATAGAGCTCCTTAACAGACCAATTTCAAGCACTGAGATGAAAGAAACAATAAAAAATCTCCCAACAAAAAAATGCCCTGATGTGGATGGATTCACACCAGAATTCTATCAAACCTTCAAAGAAGAGCTTATTCCCATACTGCAGAAATTATTCCACAACAAACATCACCCTGATACCAAAACCAGGAAAAGACCCAACTAAAGAGGAGAACCTCAGACCAATTTCACTAATGAATATAGATGCAAAAATTCTCAACAAAATCCTAGCCAATAGATTATAGCTTATCACCAAAAAAGTCATATATCATGATCAAGTGGGTTTCATCCCAGGGATGCAAGGCTGGTTTAACATACACAAGTCCATAAACATTAATCACCACATTAACCAAAGCAAAAACAAAGACCATATAATCCTCTCAATAGATGCAGAAAAAGCATTCAATAAAGTTCAGCATCCTTTTCTAATTAGAACACTGAAGAGTATAGACATCGGTGGCACATTTCTTAAACTGATTGAAGCTATTTATTGAAAACCCACAGCTAATATTTTACTGAATGGAGTAAAACTTTTCCTCTTAAAACTGGAACCAGACAAGGTTGTCCTCTGTCGCCATTACTATTGAACATAGTGCTAGAAGATCTAGCCAATACAATTAGACAAGACAAGAAAATAAAGGGCATCCAAATGGCCATGAGCAGAGGATGTCAAACTCTCCCTCTTTGCTGATGATATGAGTTTATACTTAGAGAACCCCAAAGACTCAACAGCAAGACTCCTGGAAGTCATCAAAAAATACAGTAATGTCTCAGGATATAAAATCAGTGTCTACAAGTCAGTAGCTTTTGTATATGCCAAATTAAGGACTCAACTCACTTCACCATAGCTTCAAACAAAATGAAATACCTACAAATATACTTAACAAAAGAGGTGAAGGACCTCTATTAAAAAAATTATGAAACCCTAAGAAAGGAAATAGCAGAGGATATTAACAAATGGAAGAACATACCATGCTCATGGCTAAGAAGAATCAACATTGTTAAAATGTCTGTACTTCCCAAAGCAATCTACTGATTCAATACCATCCCTATTAAAATACCAACATCATTCTTTCAAGACTTAGAAAAAATGATTCTGCATTTTGTATGAAACCAGAAAAAACTCTGTATAGCTAAGGCAGTTCTTAGTAATAAAAACAAAGCCCGGGGCATCAACATACCAGATTTTAAGCTGTACTACAAGGCCATAATGGTCAAGACAGCATGCTACTGGCACAAAAATAGAAACATAGATATTTGGAATCGAACAGAAAACCAGGAAATGAAACTAACATCTTATAACCACCTAATCTTTGATGAACCAAACAAGAGTGTCCACTGGAGGATAGACTCCCTATTCAATAAATGGTGCTGGGAGAGCTGGATATCCACATGTAAAAGACTGAAATTGGACCCACATCTTTCTCCACTCACAAAAATTGATTCAAGATGGATAAAGGACTTAAGTTTAAGGCATGAAACAATAAAAATCCTCAAAGCATAGGAAAAACACTGGAAGATTTCAGTCTGGGGAAAGACTTATGAAAAAGACTTCCATGGCAATTGCAGCAACAAAAATAAACAAATGAGACTTAATGAAAAGAGCTTCTGTACAGCTAAGGAGACAGCAATTGGGAAAGGATATTTGCGTAATTTGAATCAGACAAAAGCTTGATAACTTGGATCTGTAGAGAAATTAATCCACACACACACACAAAAAAGCCAACAATCCCATATATCAATGGGCCCGAGAGATGACCAGAAGCTTCTGTAAAGAAGAAAGACAAATGGCTAGCAAACATATGAAAAAATACCAATCATCCCTAATTATAAGAGAAATGCAAATTAAAACCACCCTGAGATATCATCTAACCCTAGCAAGAATGGCCCATATCACAAAATCTCAAAACTGCAGATGCTGGTGTGGATATGGAGAAAAGGGAACACTTTTATACTGCTGGTGGGACTGAAAACTAATACAACCTTCTTGGAAGGAAGTATGGAGAACCCTCAGAGAACTCAAGCTAGACCTCCCGTTTGACCCTGCAATCCCATTACTGGGCATCTACCCAGAAGGAAAAAATCCTTTTATCATAAGGACACTTGCACTAGACTGTTTATTTCAGCTCAATTTACAATCGCCAAAATGTGGAAACAGCCTAAATGCCCCCCAACCCAGGAATGGATTAACAAGCTGTGGTCTATGCATACCATGGAATATTATTCAGCCATTTTAAAAAATGGAGATTTTACAGCCTTTGTATTAATCTGGATGTTAGGGGAACACATTATTCTTAGTAAAGCATCACAAGAATGGCAAAGCATGAATCCTGTGTATTCAGTTTTGATATAAGGACAATTAATGACCCAGTAGACAGTGGGGGTGGGGGAAGGGAAGAGCAAAGAAAGGGAAGGAGGGAGGGGGTGGGGTCTCGGTTACCTTTTGGGGGCAAAACACAATTGTAAGAGGGACTTTACCTAACAAATGCAATCAGTGTAACCTGGTTTCTTGTACCATCCCCAACAATAAAAATAAAAATTTCGTCAGAGCACCTTCCAGTGCTGCAAAGTGACCCCCCAAATCCGTTCGTCACGGTCTCCTTCCTCCTCTTCAGCCTGGAGGCCCTACAGCTGCCTAGTTATTGGATTTATTTCAGAACCTTCTAGGACCATCTTTTCTGGGAACAGAGTGATTTTCTCTGCCTTCTAGTCCACGCTCCTGAACTTGTGTTAAGTGGACAACTTTGCTCTTTGCAGAGTTCCCACCACCACGGTCCTGGAGTCAGCATTGCTCCGTGAGGCCAGCCAGATGTGGCCAGAGGAGGCTTTACCAGTTAATACCTAAAACTTTCCTCCTAAAAAGAGCTGAGTTTTTTGCTGTTTGTTGATTGGTTTGTTTGTTAGTGGGTTGGTTTTTAGAGAGAGGATCTTGCTCTGTCACCTAGGCTACAGTGCACTGGCAACACCACAGATCCCTGCAGCCTCCACCCCTGGGCTCAAGTGATCCTTCTGCCTCAGCCTCCTGAGTAACTGGGACTGCAGGCTGGAGCCACCATGCCTGATTGCCTGTTTTTTTTTTAATAACCTAATTAATCTTTTATTGGACAGATGATGAGACAACAAGATTTCAGGTCTGCATGGCTATCTCTTCCCATCTGTGTTTCCCTCCTTCACGGATGAGTGTGGGTGTTGCCTGACCCAAGGCAGAATTCCAGGGTGGAAACAAAACCCGCCTGCCATCCCGTTAGCTCAGATGATCCTCTGAAGATGCAGACCCTGGGAATTTGGGGACATTTGTGCAGCCTTGAGCCCTGCCCTGACCCCACCAGCTCTCTGACGTGTCTGGGCTGACTGGTCAGCACATTGGCACCGCTCTCCATGAGGACAGCTTTGGAGGCGTCTGAGGGACAGCTGTCCATCCCTGGGCCTGTGACACCCAGACGTACTGGAGAGAGGGGCGTGTAGATCTAATAAGCACTCGAATCCACACATCTGTATTAAATTAGCTGTATGTTATTTCTTTCATACTGATTTTTTTTCTTAAACTCATAATTCCAAAGCCATAATGGGTCTGCATGAAGTTAGGCAGGGTTAGACCCGCAGCTGCATGCTTTCTCAGATCCACTCTCTTTTTCTCATACTCTACGTCAGACTCAATTTTATGCTTCAAGAATTCATTTTACAAAGATTTTCCATGTTGCAAACTATATATAACATGAAATTTACCATTTAACCACTTTAAGCCCTTGAGCGACATTAGGGACACACCATGGTGCTGTGCACCCCCACCAGCATCTGTCTCCAGAACTTTCCATCCTCCCAGACTGAAACTCTGTCAGATCCTCCTCCCACTCCCTCTCCCCTCCCCCACCCTGCAAACTCCATTCTGCTTCCTGTCTCCATGAATTTGACTCCTTGACATCCCTCACGTGAGCAGAATCACACAGGCCTGAGTGACTGGCTCCTTTCACTGAGCACAGTGTCCTCAGGGTTCATCCACACGGTATGCATCAGAATGACCTTCTTTTCTTTCTTTCTATTTTTTTTTTTTTTTACAGAGACAGAGTCTCACTTTGTCACCCTCAGTAGAGTGCTGTAGCATCACAACTCACAGCAACCTCTACCTCTTGGGCTTAGGCAATTCTCCTGCCTCAACCTCCTGAATAGCTGGGACTACAGGTGCCCGCCACAACACCAGCTATTTGTTGTTGTTGTCGTTGTTACAGTTTGGCTGGGCTGGGTTCAAACCTGCCACACTCAGTATATGGGGCCAGCGCCCTACTCACTGAGCCACAGGCACTGCCCAACCTTCTTTTCTAGGGCAGAATAATATTCTATCCTGTGAATGCACCACATTTTGATATCCATTCATCTGTCGAGGGAGACTTGTGTGGCTTCCCTCTCTTATCTGTGGTGAATAATGAATGTACAGATATCTGTCCCAGTCCTGGCTTTCCCCTCTTCTGAGTCTATGCCCAGAAGTGAAATTACTAGATCCTGTGCTAATTCCATGATTCATCTTTTGAGGAACTGCCGTACTATTTCCAAGGAGTTCTTAATGTTTCCAAAATGGTCGATGGTCTGTCCTTCTGACACCTGAGAAATTAGGCCTCAGGCAGAAAAAAAAATGCCTTTTCCTATTAAAGAACAGATACTGTAAAGTTCTCTCTCTTCGATTCAGATGGAGTCGTTTCTGTTGGTTGGTCTGTTGCCACGTTATGTGGACGTGGCAGGAGAGGTGATACAGTATTCAGAGTCTGTTAGAATCCTCTTTGCTCATAAAATGCACTTTGTGGGACTCTGCTGTGGCACTGCCGAGGGTCGGCCACCGCTGCCCGGAGCGCCCCGTGAATGGAGGGGCAGACTGGCTCCATTTCCTGCTGACTAATTTCCGTCTGTTCCTCATATCTGTGGTCTCTCCAGTGACCAGGACCCACCTGAGTGGCGAGAGGCCGTGGGGACTGTGGTTGGACCTCTGGTGTCTGGTATCTGCCATTTCTCAGTGTGAGTCTCTTTATTAGTGAGATTAGTAAGCTGCTCCTGTGAAGATGGCCCTGCTGTCCCTTCCGGCTCTAACTCTCCCCAGGGCAAATGTCACTATCGTTGGTGTGTAGTCAGTTTTACCGGATCCTGTCCACGGTCTGTCCAAGCGTACTATCTTTTTTTGTTTTCTTTTCTCTCTTCTCCATTGAAACGGTTGCTGTTTCCCAGGCCTGGGCATAGTCCAGTGAGCTCTGGCCTGAGTCTGACAGAGCCGCTTTTTGGGGACCACACTCTTTTGTGGCACAAGCGTTGTTTCCTGTCACATGAAACTGCTCCACACCCAGCTTCCTGGGATGTGTTTTCCTGCTTCTTCATGGCTGGTGGGGCTTCCTCAACACCTGCCACAGCCCTTTTTTGGTTGGTTCAAACAGAAACGTGAAACACAGGTGCAGACCTTCAAGGTACTTGGCGTCCAAAGGACTTGAGCTGTTGTAAGTCTGCACTGACCAGCACAACAGGGACCTGAGAAAATCGTGTCTGCCGAGAG
This sequence comes from Galagoides demidoff, assembly GCA_963574575.1. NCBI lineage: Eukaryota > Metazoa > Chordata > Mammalia > Primates > Galagidae > Galagoides > Galagoides demidoff. Next base: position 8,758 of record CAUYQV010049004.1, on the reverse strand, counting down.
GAAGAACCGACTGAGCCCCAGGGAAGGCGTTAACAGCTTCCTCGGAGAAGCGCACCAGGTGAACCTGAACCGAGTCTGGAAAAGGCAGGCTGTAGCCATGAAAGGCGTGTGCTGTGAATACGGAGGCTAACTCCTACCAGAGGGACAAGCAGGCCGTTCTCTTTGGGGAAGAACAATGATAATATTTATTCAAATCAAGTAAGATCCTAACCCTGATTTAACACGTTGAGTAATAATGACTTAAGACTTGGGACTATGAAAGAAATGTAACACGCCTGAAATTCAAAAATGAAAATACAATTGAAATATATGTTTACTAATGGTTTAAATGCACAGCAGAATAGAATAGAAGCATAACCAGAAATCAAACTGTCAAACTTCCAAACGTGTTCTCCATTTTGAACGGTAATTGGTGACGTCTCTAAAAGGACTCAGGACTCAGCTGTCTCCCTGGGGTGTTCTATGCCAGCCCTTCCGTATTTTCATACTCTTGTTCACAAAGCCACACTGTGGCAACAGTGAGACAGGTGTGTGCTCGTAGGAGAGTGACTAATGTTGATCTGACGCTATTTAGTTCCATAAAATACATAAGGAATAATGATATTATTTGGGGAGGGGAGTTACTTTGTAATTCTGGGGTGTTGAAAGCAGAGGGAGAAGAATTCTGCCTTGGTAAGCACTCCCAGCTGATCTTGGTACCCTTCCTGTTTAAGACATGATACGATGGTGTACACACGTACATTACAGCACTTTGGCAATGCAGACAAAGACAGGAAAAAGGGAAACGCACAGAACTAGGGCACTTAAAAAATCTATTCCCTAATGGAGTAAACAGATATTCCACCACAAGGTAAAAGTTTGAACATCATTTACCCTGTGCATCCCCCTTGCAGCGATGACCTTTGCCAGCTCTGCCAATAGCTGTGAATTAAGCCGAACATCCCCGCCGGCTGACAGGACAGAGCTTGCTACTGACCACAGGGGCCTGTGTGGCCTTCACCTGAGATGTGCACTGTTAAAATGAATGTTCTTCACTCATAGAAACAATGCCTTTTGCCGCAGAAGCCCTGAAACGCCACTCATTGATCGCGTGGGTGTCTACAATCAGATGACCTGAAGATGGGCAGAGCCTTCCTGTGTGTTTTCTAAATTGCCGTGCAGATCAGTTTGTTCCTTTCTGAGAGAGTTGATTGATTGTTCCTTAAGTTATACCCTTTATTGATGGCTTATGTAGAATATGATTGTCAGATTTACAGTCCAAACAATTCAAGTTTAGCTGACCATTTGTTTCAAATACGTTAAAGTGAAGCTTCTATCCATTTAATTAATATAGGACCTTGAATCTTAGAAACATTGGGTGAATATGGAAATGTGTTTTCGCCAGTGCTAGCCTTCTCAGCGAACACACATGAACTAGGCTGAGTGTAAACCAGTACCTCCAGGCAGGTGAGTGTAAACCAGTACCCCTAGGCAGGTGAGTGTAAACCAGTACCCCTAGGTTGGTGACATCCCTCGCCTGCTGTGGTTATGAAAGCCCCCCATCAGATGCCCCATAGATGATTATTAGGAATATGTGAAAGAGAACGACCCTGGCAAAACTTCATCTTTAGGTCACAATTCATCAGGCCCTACAGGTATAAAGTGTTTTTTATGTCCCGGGAACTTTTGCAGGAAGGCCTCAGTCATCCAGGGACTCAGAACAGTCCCTGGTTATTTCCTGCTAATAGTGTTGAATACTTAAGGACCTAACAGTTGAACCCAGACATTAACTTCATATAAGATAGAGATTATTAATGTTCCGATCTTGGTTTCAGATGGCATAATCGACGCACAGAAGTCAGGTAACCTGTCTAAGGTTCTACAGTTAATAACTAGTAAAGGTGGGAATTTTCTGCCACTTTAGCTTAAGGATCTACTTCACACATGGGTTTTTACTTTACTGTGAAATAGATGTGAGGACGTCCTTGCATGTAATTATATCTCTCTACCTGTCTGTCTATCTAATTTTCTACAGACAAGTCTTGCTCTGTTGCACAGGCTGGAGTGATGTAGTCACAGCTCACAGAAAGTTCAAACTCCTGAGCTCAAGTAATCCTGCCACCTCAGCTTCCCAGACAGCTGGGAACACAGGAGTTTACCACCATATTCGGCTGATTAAATTTTTTTTTTTTGTAAATATGAGGGTCTTATTATGTTACCCAGGCTGGTCCCTAACTGCTGGCCTGAAGTGATTCTCTCACTTCAGCCTCTCAGGATGCTACGATTACAGGTGCGAACCACTGCACCAGGCCCACTTACCACACTAAGCTCTACTGGCTTGCATGTGAGGGTCCCTACCCACAGGGAGCCAGAGTCATAACCCAGCCATGCCGTGGTTTTCACACCGATGGCTTCTAGCTCCCTTGTGGACTAGGCTTTCTCTAATAATCCTGATAAAGTATGGATGGCTCAAAGTCAGAGGGAAACAGGCTCTGGTCAGAACCAGTCATAAATGGAAAGTGAATTTATACTGATGCTGTTTGGCAAACCTCCAAGGAGTGTGTGGTCTGACCCTGCTGTCACAGACAGCCTCCAGAGCCAAACTCCTGTTCTACCCGAAGCAGAGGGACCCAGGCAGCCACGTGCCACAGGGAGAGGTGCCTTTGACATCACACGTTTTCTGCACATGCCAAGACTTCTGTGGCAGAATAGCCCACCATCCCCGTGTTGTTAGGCATTTGAGGCTTGGCAGGAGAAACTGGGCAAATCAGGAGTGAGTCCCACCATAGGGCCTGCCTCCTCTGCCTGGGAGAGTGACGGACCTCTGGTCATTTGTTTCTCTCTTTTCCAACCCGCCGAGCAGGCAGAATGATTCTGTGTAAGGATTTTCTTCCTTCTGTAGAAGAGATTTCTGCCCGCTGTTTGCATTTTGAATTATTTGGTTTGCTTTAAGTCAGAAAGGCAAGAGTTTTGGCAAGGCAAGCTTCTTCACAGCTCTCACCCTGAATTCTTCTAGAATATGATTCATTTTATAAGCTTATAAAATAATAAGTAAAATAACAAGTGAATGTATAGTAAAAAGGCTCAGTCATTTCTCCCTTTCAGAGATCCAAGTGTTGCTGATGAAGGTGGCACCTCATATTTGTAAAATGTATTTTTTTCTTACTTTCAAAATGCCTCCACATGGCTGGTGTCAGTTAATCAGCCCAGTAACCCCTTCAGAAGAATAAGTTATTTTATTATGGGAAATGAAAAGTGCCAGGTAAAGTAACCTGCCGTAAGAAACTGTGTGGTGAGAATAGAACCCAAAGCTCCTAACTCCAAATTAGGAGAGGTGCCTTGGATGTCACTGTTTCATGAGGGCTAAACTCAGCTCTCAGCAACAGAAAAATGGAAATCATACTGGCGTAAGATAGATATAAACTTTATTTATCTCTCAGATTTACTTCTCTCACACAGAAGTCTGGCGTCTACTCTGTTTATTTTTCTTTCATGCTCTATTTCCAGGATAACCTAAAGGCCCCAAATGGCTGTTATAGCTCCAGCCATCATCAAAGCATCCCTACTAGCAACTATGAAAAAGGAGAGGGGAGCAGCATGCTCTGTCTCTGTGAGGACACTGCCGCAGTAGAGCTGGTACTGCCCACTTCCGGCATAGCCGGTCTGTGGCAGAGACTGAAGTAGAGGCCAGGTCTCTAGACTCTAGATAGTGCTGTTTCCAAAAGTCCGTCCCCTACCCTGGCACTTTTCATCAGATTTTTTCCTGAAGGAATCTTCCTGTCCTTGTCTGTTCAGCCCATCCATTGGTCTTTGTTAGCACAGGTAATTTTTCTAACAGAACCATCGGTAAAGTACGATAGTCATTTCAATGAGACCTCTAGCTATGTTTATTTGCTTTGTTCCATGGTAATTGTTTGGGATGAACACCTTTCACATAAAACTTGAGTATATTTTCTGCAATTGGCTATTGTCTTGATATAATGCCTGCCTGCTGATAATTAAATTATTCAAAAATCGTATTTCCTATACTTGTGCTGGAAAATAGCCACAGATTCTATGGAATTTCTGCTGATGTGACTATGTAGGGAGTTCAGTGTCCACTCGGCCCTTGGCGCCGTGACTCAAATGACAGCCCCTAGCACCCTGCCTGAGATTGTTCTTTTGAGAGGTAATTCCTGGTTTACTAACACTATGGCTGTAATGTCATAGGCAACATATTTCATTGACCAATTTATAACTGATTTGTATGAAATTTGGCATTCTACAAAACAGTATGTTTAACATGTAAATTGATTCATTTTGAAACATACTCGTAGCCAAAATCCCTTTCCAAGTAGTTTAGTGATTTTTTTTCTGGCCCAGCTGTGAAACTGTGTCCGTATCTTATAAATACTGAACTTTTATTAAAGAACTTCTTAAAGGTAAAATTGATAAGGCTCACTAAGATAAAATAAATGTGTGAGAAATGTTATTTAGCTCATGAGTTTGTGAGAGCACCAATAACATGCAAAGAGAAGAATAGAAAAACAGACAGACATGCAGGCAGTTAGAAATACTAAATAAAGTAAATTTGCTGCAAAATTGTTTTATCCTTGGGGCTGGAGTGGGGCAGGAAGATCTATTGCATTTCCGCCAGTCAGAACCTGTGGCATCTGTCCAGTGAGACCTTTTGCCTCACTCTTAGTGTCGGAAATCTCAGACACAGTGAGAGGAGCAGACATCCAAAGAGCTGAGTAACCCAGAGGCCTCCGAAGACGACGCCTGATACTCTCCTGGAGAAAGGCTCATCTTTTTCTTTGGATTATTTCAAAGTCAAATTTCTTGAATACCTTCAATACCACTTGTTACCGATTTGCTCTGAATGAGTTTTACTAAATTATAGATTCATTATATTGTAATACCTTGAGAACCCCTTCAGGGAATCTGAAATTTTTATGACAACTAATCATAAGTATCCTTAAAAACGTATTATCTACAGAATCTTTTCAAGGATACTTACTCTTTGGATAAATTTTTATGAATTTTATTCTTTGTGGATCTTTCTTTGTCTTTGCTCATCTAAACATCTGAAAGCCTGCTAAGTAGCAAAACAAATGCTAATTCTGTAAACTGTCTTTTCCTTAGCTGCATAAAGCATATTGTCAACAATGTTCCATGTGGAAAGGAGACTCTGTTGTTTTGCAGTGGGGTTCCCTGTAATAAGCTGTTTCAAAGTTTAAATGTGACTCTTTTAAAACATAAGAATTGAATGGAAAGGAATGGGAATTTAAAAGATTTTAAAAGCTATTTGGGCTTTCTGTTAATCAATACGCAACTGTGGCTCAGTGCCTGTGGCTCAAGTGGCTAAAGTGCCAGCCACATACACCTGAGCTGGCAGGTTCAAATCCAGCCTGCGCCTGCCAAACACAGTGATGGCTGCAACCAAAAAATAGCCAGGCGTTGTGGCAGGTAGCTGTGGTTCCAGCTACTTGGGAGGTAGAGGCAGGAGAATCTCTTGAGCTCAGGAGTTGGAGGTTGCTGTGAGCTATGATGCCATAGCACTACCCAGGGTGACAGCTTGAGGCTCTGTATCAAAAAAAAAAAAAAAAAAAAAAAAAACTTAACTGCCGGCAATCTCAGCTTTTATGATAAAAATTAAAGGCAATATAAAGCCACAAAAGTCATCTTTGAAATGTAGCTAATTCCAGCTAATGTCCAAACTGAGATCACTGTGTGAAAGCATTTGGGTGTGAGATGACTCAGGTTGCAGAAACGGGCACTGTGTAACACTGTGGTATCATTTTCCCACAGTTTGAACTGCACACAATTAAGAGCCCACCTCTCTGTCCACACTCACTCATCTCAGTCCCAGGCAATCGAGTATTTTGTTTCCAAGATTTTGGTTTGCTAAAGCAAATGCCCTTACTGCCCTCAGACTTGGCTAGAGTACCATCTGTGGCTGCATTCTCAAAAGGACAGAAAATGTTACTTGTCACCGACCTAGCCTGTTCTCAGGACCCCACAGGACGCAGCTGACTTCCTGTTGGGTTGTCCTACTGCCCGTGCAAAGTTGCTGGAACATGTTAGAGTCCAGATCCTGCAGGGGACCCTGAGCCTGGAGGAGCAGAGAAGTCAGCAGGTGCTCAGATTCTGGCATCTTCCTCTCCCTGGGCAGCGACAGCGGGTGTGGTGTGGCCGGGAACTCCAGGTCTCAGGAGCTGGTTGGGACTGTCAGGGCCACTCAGCTTCAGAGAATCACTTCCCCCAGGGCCCACGAGTGTTGTTTGTGTTCCGAGTGGAGAGGAATGTAATTAGGAAAGCTTGGTCTTTTGGAAGACGGAAAAACTGTGCCTCTTTTGCCTATTTCTGATGTAATTTTTGTGATATAAACCAGAAAGAAGAAAAACCAGAACACAGAAAAACAAAACTTATAAAAACTTATAAATATTAGAAACCCCCCCCCCCCCGTACACACACCCAAGCCTAAACACACACACACACTAAAGCATGGCCCTGCTCCAGAGCTTTGGAATACCTGCTCAGAAACCACGCAGGCCTCACATCTCCAAACCCGCGGTGCCAGGGAACCCACACAGGCACCTGCCCAGTCTGGCGCATGTTTGACCTAAACACGGGGCTCGCTGCTCACAGTCGCCTTCCTGTCTAGCATCTTTCCTGGGTTAGTCTTTCTCAATTCTTTCCTCACCCAAAGTCCTTTCAACACCTGCCACTTCAGAACCACCTTCCTGATTGTTTGAAGGAGAAACATTGGCCCCTCCCAGGCAGTGTGTGGTCTGTGGACGAGATCGCTCATCCCACCCCACCCTCTCCTGTGTCCCTAGAAATCTTGGGTTATGCTATCTTATTTTCTGTTCCCTTTTTAATGAAATATTTTAAACTTACAGAAAAATATAGTAGCATAGTAGATACCCACATTACCAATAACAGTAATATTACCCATATTAATACTAATAATACTAATTAATTTAAGGACTTTTGCCAGTTTTGTATCTTCTATCAATATTTTTTGCTTAAAATACTTAAACATAAAATACTATAATATTTTATCCCCAAATACTAAAAAAAAAAAAAAAAAAAAAAAAATGCATCTCCAAGGTATATGTGGTTCACTGAGAAAGTTTTGAGATAAACTGTTATGGCCCCCTTATTTCACTTCCAAGAAACATGAAAACAGCAAAAGTATTTAAACAGTATTTACTTAAAAGTATTTAAGCCATGAGAAGATTATCCTATCTAACAAAAAGTGCCTATAATCCCATAATATCATTGAACTCCCAGGCCATGTCCAAATTCCCTCCTTCATTCCAAAATGGCTTCTATAGCTTCTCTCCCAGCCTAGGTCAAATTAAGGGTCATAATTATACTTGATTGCGTCTCTCAAGTTTCTGTTGCTGTAGAACAATTCCTTTCTTTAAAGTTTTTAATTATTATGATCATATAATATTGGCACCTATTTGTAGGGTACATATGATATTTTAATACAAGCAAGCGATATGTATGAATCAAGTCAGGGTAATTGGGGGATCCCCAACCATTTACCATTTCTTTGTGTTAGGAAGTCCCTCTGTTTTCTGTGATGTACATTATCACAGAAACAAGTGGGTTAGACCGGTTGTGTTGTAGAGTTCCCCACACTCTGGATCTGTAAGCTTGTTTCCTCGTGGAGGGAGTTAGTGTGTTTGTCTGTGATGTCTGGATGGTCTCTGGTTGGACACTCTGAGTTGGTCAGTGTGAAGTCCTCCATTAGAACACAGTTTTCCTGTTGAGATTAGTGTATTTTCTGAGGGGTAATATTATAGGACTAGACAAATATTCCATCAGCTTTTCTCTACCCATGAATCCATCAATGATCATCACCTGATCCAAGTATTTCTAAAGGGGATACTACGATGACAGTTGCTCCTCTCTGTGTGTAAATTGGCAGTCTTCTGACGAGGATCGCTCCCTCCTTGCTCCATTTGGAAACGCCCACCTTTCTCAGCATGCTGTCGTGAACACGAGTCCTGACTGCTCTGAGCAGCATGCGTGGAACGGCCTTCCCATTTCCTCACCATCTCTGTACGTTATGTTGCCCTAGTGTGCTGGGGAAGCACGTGCAGTTCTCATAACCTCAAGTAAAAGGCTGTCCTTACCATCCTGGGTTTTTGCCTTACTATCGTGAATCTTAGCACAGCCCCCTGGGCACTTTCACTACATTACACACCTACTTTTGGTTCCATTGGTTCGGGTGCTGATCACTGGAACTCTCCATACAACATAAACCTGAGTTGGTTTGTTTTATATGTTAAAAACTTTTAAATTTCCGATTAACAGGAAGGTACATAAGATTAGGTTACATTGCTTTCGTTTCTAAGGTAAAGTCCAGGTGGTAGTTGAGCCCTTCACCCTCCCATGGTGCCCCTTGGTGGGAGCTCACCAGTCCCCCTCCCTCTCTCCCCTCTCCCCACTAGAATATGAAGTGTATTTTTTTTCTCGTGTGGGGGTCTATTTGTTTATTGGTTTCATGTTAGTATTGAGTACATTGGACACTTGCTTTTCCATTCTTGTGATACTTTAGTAAGAAGAATGTGTTTCAACTCCATCCAGGTTAATACAAAAGGTGTAAAATCTCCATTTTTTATGGCTGAATAGTATTCCCTGGGATACGTACTCCACAGTTTGTTAATCCAGCCCTGGGTTGATGGGCACTGGGGTTGCTTCCACGTCTGGGTGGTTGTGACTTGAGCTGCAGCCTGTGTTCTTTTTAGGTGTGTTAGGCCCAACTGAAGACGGACACTGA
>CAUYQV010048998.1:0-39424 GCA_963574575.1 Galagoides demidoff | reverse complement strand
TCTCCTGCCTTTGCCTCCCAAGTAGCTGGGACCACAGGCGCCCGCCACAACGCCCGGCCATTTTTTGGTTGCAGCCATCACTGTTGTTTGGCGGGCCCGGGCTGGGGATTCGAACCTGCCACCTTAGGTGTACATGGCTGGTACCTTAGCCACTTGAGCCACAGGCGCCGAGCCAATTATCTTTGTTTTATAGAAAAGTAAACTAAGATGGGAGAAGTTAATAAACTGGCTATTAAATGATAGCCAAGAATAGAGTTCAGGATTCTCAGACTCCTCAAGTGATGCTTCAGGGGCTGGAAGTGGTGGATGGGAGGAGGAACAGGGGATGGCAATAGAGGACTTCTTTTCTTTGAGCACTCGACCTCATAAATTGGAATCCTCATTGCAAATTTTAACTGTTTGGCAGTCAGCAACCTCAGAAGGTAGAGCTAACTCAAAATTATGTGCTATATACATTTTTTATTTTCTGCTCTATATTATTCTTCTACCTTATAACTCCATGCCTGTCACTTCCTTTTTGGATTCTTCAACCCAAAGGGTAATATCCTAGACCAGGGATCAGCAAGGGGTGGCATTTGGGTTGTATCTGGCTCATTGCTTTTGATCTGGTCCATGACCTAAGAATGGATTTTTATAGTTTCAGATGGTTAAAAAAAATTAAAGTATATGATCCAACAAAAAAGACTAATATTTAGTAATATATGGAAATTATATGAAATTTAAATTTCTATATCCATCAACAAATTTGGATGTATCCCAGCCACACACATTCTCTCATGTGTTGTCTGTGGCTGCTCTCATGCTACACAGACTATATAACCTGTAAATCTTAAAATATTTACTCTCTTCATACACAAAGTTTATTATCTGTTCTAAGTTATCTCACTGTACACAGTCCCAGAGTAACCACTTCTACCAGGGTCATGATCACTAGGTACATTGCTGCTGACTTTCTCTCTCCAGAACCTCAGGCTCACTGAACACCTCTGGGAGGATGACCCAAGTGACTACCCAAATCCAATGTGCCCAGAATAGAGCTCTTTAACTTTTATCCCAAGCTAGATCTCCTTTCTATGACTCTAAGTTCAGAGAAAAGCAATCACTCAAACCAGAAACCTGTGCATTCTTGATTCTTTCATCTCTGTGTCTCATTCCTCGAGTCCAAATAAGTACCAGCAACTTTAGACTCCACATCTTAAGTCTCTCTGGTATCTTCTCTAATTAAGTGGATAGCACTGATCTATGCTACTGTCATGCGCTATCTGCATTATTTCAGCTGTTGCCTATTGAAGCTTCCCATCTTCAGGCTTGCTTCATCCACCTAATTCTCCCCACTGATCTGATGATCCTTTGAAAGGACAAAGTTTGATCACATGACTCCTTTGCTTACAACTCTTCAGTTGATTTCTCATTGTCCTCAGGATAAAGGCCATATACTCTGCTAATTATTTCATATATGCCAACTTCTTAATTTATACTCAGGGTTTTGAATGAACTGTGTTCTCTTAAATCTTATTTTCTCTGAAAATGTACCACAGTCCATTAAATTTCCTGAACCAGAAACCTAGTGAATGCTTCTTAACCCCTCTAGCTTTAGATGATGATACTACAGTTTCTAAGCATATCTTATTCTTCTTTTTAATATACACCACCAGATTATATTATCCTGTGAGGGTAAAAGCCACTGATCTGTCACCTTGATCAGATCATTCCCAAACCTAGTTCCAAAAGGACTGGCACTGTGTGGACATATTAAATGAATATGTGACAAATACAATTGAGTAGAACTCTGACGCTTTGGCCAAAATAACTGAATTCAAAGCAATAGTTCAAAAACAAAACAAAATCTCTATGTCTTTAATTATTTCTCTCAGAAAAGTTAGGGTAAAGTTATGTTGCTGTTATTTTGACTGTGGAAATACTATTTTGACTGTGGAAATACTCTACAAGATTATTCAATAATGCTAATAGGGATAATCTCACTCAGAGTCAGGACATATCATTATTTCCCTCAGGAAGTCATCTATAAATGGTACACATCTTCAGTCTCAGCACCACCTGTAATTAATTTGCTATTGCTATTATTAGATTAATATGCTTTACCTTTTTAATAAAATACTAATAGAACTATATTCTCATATATAAATGTTCTATTTTAAGAACATCAGTATGAGTCTTTAGAATATGAAGTAAAATCTCTTTACAATGGTTATTTAAAAGGTACATGTTTAGTCTGAATCAAAGTACACATATACCTGTGGCAACAAGCCTTTACAATTATAGAAATCAACAATAAACCATGGAATAAAAGAAGAATTTATGCAAATATCTTACCTAATACTACTTTACATACAGGGGGAGTCCTTCAATAAAATATGAAATCACATCATTAATTGTCCACATTTATTTTCTCTAAACCAGATTCTTCAATAACCAAATTTCTAATGTATTCTTCATATCCTATTACCAAATTTACTTCCTTATAAAAAAACTGTCTTTATTTGAGAGTGTGACTTACTCTTCCATGTTCATATTCATCTTCTACCACATTATTCTGCTTTTACGGAAATTATTTTGAAGAAAAAAATCACTCTGAGCAATGTAACCCAGAACTTTCGTGGCTACTGTCCCTGTATCTCTCCTTTACCAGCAAACGTTCAACTCGGTAGATTCGTCTTCTGACTTACCACTTATCATTCATGAATACATGGAAATCCAATTTCTTGCCCCACCATATTACTAAAATCTCTCTCTTTAGAGTCATCTGTAAATTATTATTGACTAAGTCTAACTGCCCTTTCTAGGTTCTGTAATTGTGCCTTTGCCCAGCTCCCCTTTTCAGACTTCCCATCCACCTCTGCCCGTCCCCTGTCTCCTCTTGCTGCTTCCCCAGATTTTCTTCCTTTGCCCTGACTCTGTGATGCTGCTAATTCTCAAGCTTTTATCATTTTTCTTCTTTTATCTCTATATTATTTTCCATAAAGATAGAACCAAATCTTTTGGCTGAACATTCTCTTCTATTGAGATGATTCATAAATCTTTATTTCTGGACATCCTTCGATTAGGCATTTTCTGTTTGCCTTACACCTCTGTGCAGATATCCTGTGGGAATATCACATTCAATATGCTTCCAGCTGGAAAACCACTCTTTGCCTGAGCTGGCTCCACTCCCCATGTTCCTATTTTTATTTGTTTATGGCCCTTCTTGCCCCCGCAGAAAAGTTGAAGGTTATCTTAAGTTTCCTCTCTCTTGCTCCTGAACGACCTATATTCAGTAGGTTACCAAACAATGTTAATTCTACTTCCAAAATATAATTTGTCTCTGATCTTTTATGTCCTATCTCATAACTACTACAGTGGTTTAGGATATCATTATTTTACTAAGCCACTGAAATGAGCTTCATCTAATCTTTCCTCTCACGACCCATGCTATACACCACATTCAGGTTCATTTTTCTAAATCACAATTCTTGTCTCGTCACTGCCCATTCCACTGAAGCTTCTATCTCTGTAGCTTTATAACTTTTGGCAAATAACATAGCTCCCTCATCATTCCAAAAAACTTAAACTGGGGATTATACTTTATCTTCCTATCTTCATTAGCAACCGGCACATTACTTTGCATATCTTAGACATTTCATACTTACTGTGAATTTGCTGCATTGTCTGAAAATATTTAATTCTGCTGTAGAGGACGAGGTAAAAAAGGTGATTGAAATAAGTATTAAGCATAGATAATAAGCAAGGTATAGGCTTAAGAGCTACAGGCAAAACTCTTGGCATATATTATGCATAGTAATCAGGAAACTTGTAGGAGATACAAGGTAGAATTTATGAGATGTGTTAATAGAGCAAATAATTTAGTAAAAAAACCTAAGAGTAAATATGATGTAACAAATAAGAGTAGCACTTTTAGAGAGAAAGGAATAGAAAATTTGATTTTGAATCAATGCAATATCTGAACTGACATTTGTGTCGCATCTAAGTTATTCACACACTGATGATACCTGGTGTGGCCCAAATGAATACATGATGTCTGTGACTAATGAAACTCCCCACCCCCCCAATAAAGAGGTTTCAGGTAAGTACATGAAGCCATAGCCATAGTTCCATCATAATTTCAGGAAGGGCAGGTTTATCAGTTTTCTAGATGTGAATTTTTCCTACAGAATATCTGATATTATCAAGATACTTACTTTCTTTCTAGGATTTGAGGAAAGAGTTAACATACTGCTCTCTTTCTCTCTCTCTTTCTCTGCTAACTCTCCCTCCTCGTTAATCAAGAAGCTTACTAAAACTGGGGATTTACCTTAGGGAAGTTCAGGGCAAAGCAAAAAACAGCTTGTCTTTTCAATCACAATCAAAACTCATGAGAATCAACTGGTAAGCCCATAGGGGCTTGACTAAGAAAATTGTCTGAATCAAATTTCAGGCTGAATCTAGCCTCTAGGTACTGCTCTGTAGGCTTCAATTAAGGGTTTAATTCTCCATTCGCTGCTGTAAATCATAGCTGGTCTCAGAAAGGCATTCTTAACCACAACCCCCTCCCACATAATCACCCTGAAGCAATAACATTTCACAGCTTGGACATAAAGCACTGACAGGTTTTTGCAATAAAATGTGACCTTTACTGTTAAAAAATGCTTTACGACATCTGACAAACCATTTTCTTAATAGGAAGATATATATTCACTTGATAAATTAAAATAGTATAAACAATTTAATTTTGTTGAAGATGTGAACCAAAATATGTTCCAAGTGAAGGAAATTTACTTTTATGCCTATCTACATTTTAAAAATTATAATAGATCTTAATTGTTTCTGGAAAATAACTATCCACACCAATAGCATCCTGGAAAGGATGACCAGACTCATCTGTTTAGGAAGAATTTCTTTATGCCTATAGAAACATCCATGAATTTGGAAGACTTAAACTTAATATTACTTGCTAAAGTACTCTGAGGACAAAAAACAACAAAAGGGAAGATGCCTTAAAGCAGAAAGGACTTTCATACTATTGCTTTAATTCATCCATGGCACGCTCTAGGGGGCATTCAAGTGTGCTTAAAATCACAGAAGAACACAAAGTTCCAAATCAAAGGAAGATAAGAAGGAATCCTGGAAAACTGTAAAAAACTAGTTTTTAAATTGCTGTTCCTTTGTTAAAGTGGAACAAGAGAACATTGAGTAGTAGGGATTTTGGTTGGATTTCATTGCACGAATCATGATCAAAAGGGCTTAGAAATCTCCGAAGAGGAGTCTTTGGAGGGTCTCTGTAATATTTTTCTCTTAATATTTAAATCGTACTGTCCAAATGCATTTCAAAAGACAAAAAATAATAAAAGTTATGAAAATAACATGCAATATTCCTGGGTATTAGGAATTTCTTATAAATGCGTGGGTGTATATTTGTGTGTGTGTGTATATATATATATATATATATATGTATATATATATATTTGAAGTATCACCTTAATATAAAATCTAAAGTAACATATGGCATTATGTTTCTGCTCCAGAGCCACATGAAGTAAGAATAGAGACAAGTTATAATAATAAGGATGATACTAACAATTATATAATATCTTCCTCTTTATCTACTACATGGTAATCTAAAAATTTTGGCCCACAGTAATCACAGGTATAATTACTTGAAAATGACTCAATCTAGGAGGGACTTTCAAACAACTTGAAAAGAGTTAGAACTGAAATATTTTCTGAAAATCAGAGAGGAGATGAACAAATTATTCATTCATTCTTTTCATTGCTCAGCGTTCTTTAAGAAAAGACTATGTCGGTTAATTTTATATCCCCAGAATTCAGCAAAATTGAAGAGGAAGACATGTGTTCTGCAAATGTACACAATGAATTGCGTTTTCTAATATTCATCTTCACTTGCCATTTCATATTTCACTTGTATATTCAGAGAAAGAAGTTATATTTATGAACACAAAATGTCTATTAAGAATAGTGCCTCCGTTCATAGCATAGGACAGCCATCAATATTTTCATAATTTTCTGTGGGATTTATATATGAGATAATAGTAGCTATCACTTACAAGTTCAAGGTTTTTTGTTTTTTTTTGAAGTGCTAAGAGACAGTCAATGATAAAGTCTTCTCTGCAGGGGAGAGTGTTTGGGAGTATAGTTTCCTTGGTTCCCTGCAGGATTTCACAAATCTTTCTCTGCAAGGAATTTGTCTTCAACGATCTCTACTCTATTACATCTGCCCAGAAGGCCTCAGAAATGCTCTGTTGCTGGTGGTAGGTCATAGATTCTAGAAAAACTGAATTAGTTTAATGATGAAACTAAAATATGTTTGCCCAAAAGCCCCTTTACAGAACCATATTACTTGAATATTTAAAACATAATTATCCACTGCTTTAAGTAATCCTTTGAATGGAAAATCACCCCAGAAATGCACAAAGTGTTCACTGTGGCCTGAAATGGCACGTTTTCTCCTCTGCTTGTGCTCCCACCTGCATGAGTAATGCTCAACATTTTTTATTGTCACAACATGTAATCAAATCATACCATGCACTTTGCTCCCCATCTCTTGCCGTGCTTATCTGCCACATGATATGCATACATTGCGTTCAGCACTGTTTTACCCTGATGCTCTGGGCTCCTCGCAAACAAAATGAAATGCACATTTTCTCATTTTCTCCACCTCCTATCATGACAACCAAAATGGCTTAGTCTTTATGTCATGGTTAGCATTTTCTTGCCTTTGTTTCTTTTGTATTTCTTGCCCAAGATACCCTCCCTCCCACTTCAAAACACCTAGCTATTTCTCAAACCTCATTTCATGTCAAATATATTCAATTAAGTCTCTCCTAGTTGAAGGTTACAATTTTTTTTCATTGATCAATGACATAGCATATTGTTGATACTATTTATCTGTATTAAATTTGGGGTCAGAAAATTGGAATTAAAGATCGGGTTTGGTACTTAATTATTATATAATCCCATTGAATTATATTAGTCCCTCTCATCCTCAGTTTCTTCCCTTATAAATGGGTATAGCAATATTTATGAGATCAGGCTATTGCTTAAACAGACTAAGAAAACCTTTATAGCAATCCCCAATAGTCTATGCTCTATTGCTATTAACCATTTAAAAATATTATTTTGTTACACAGATCTAAAAGTTCCATTAGGAATCTATTTCTTTGTAGCTACAGCATCATACATAATAAATAATCAGAGCTTAATGATAGTTTTTTTTGGGGGGTGTCATCTAATAGCTCATTCAATAAATAGCATATATAGTACCTATATAGCTGTATTCATAGCATCTGTAGAGTTGTAATATAAATATGCTAGTAAACCAAATACCAAATATACTTAATGATTTAAAGGCTATACAATAAATAACTCTAGCCCTAAATCAGGTGCAATACTTTTCAAAAAATTCTGTATAGTTACAAATTGATTTTAATTCTAATTTTATGCACATAGTCCACCAAACACAGGAGTATTTTAACCTGATTTAAATTTAACATACCATTACATTTAATTTCCAGGTAATTTATTTTGCAAAATAGAAAGTTCTACTAGATGCTGGAAGATATAACCATAAGCATGGTATAAACTGTGAGACTTCAGCTACAGTGTTGAAGGGATTTAGGAGAGGTACAGTGTTTTTCACTTGAACTTAATAGGAATAATAACTTTTCCTCATGCACATTCATTTCTTATTAACTGTTGTGAGTTTTAGCAATTTCCCCCATTTGAGATTTACTGAATATCATTATGCTATTGCAATATCTATATATATAAATAGTATATTGGGACTATAATTTACTGATAAAGAAAAAATCTCTTCATTTATCTTCAAATCTCAAATTTCAATTAATAAGTGCTCTGGTTTGGAAATCACAGCCAAGTCCTTAAATGTAATTTCTCCTATATATAATTTTTTTAATCTAATACATGTTATGAGCTGATTTCATTCATATATCAATTTTCATTTCTATACAACAAATAAATAGGTTTTCAGTAAGCATAAGAAATCATTAGCTATCCTTTCTATAGTATAGAATTAAGAAATAGAGGGCAGTATAAATTAGTTTCAATTTGATTCCTTTTTTCCCTATTTTAATATTGGTTTGCTTAAAATCATTCAAAAGATTTTGGGTTATTCTGGGCATTTTGTGCGAAGCCACGTTAGGCTTAACTTTATCGTGAGTGGTCACAAAGAAAACTCATAAAGAACAGCAACACGTACAATTCACAACCGGATGCCCACATGTGTCACATAAAGACTCGCTCGGGAAAAACTGCTACATATCTTCCAGAGTATAGTTATGGTTTTCACTATAGTATTAAATCTGTCCTTTCATTTTCGGAAATAAAAGGAGCTATTAAGTGAATAGCCTCTTCTGAGTGTGTTCAAGTGTGTTTGGGAACACATAAGTTCACTATAAATGATCCAACAGGAAAGAAAAGATGGCTGAGTCTGAGGGTCATGGTTTTCTACGTTTCTATGGAAACCTACTGGAAATTGTGGGGGTTTTAATGGACTTTTATTCACATTTCCGTCTTTGTCTTTAAATGATCACTTTGTTGCCAATCAAGCATTAAGAAATGGAAGCAGCAAAATGGTTGAGTTTGTAAAAAATGTTTTTAAATTAAGGTGTTCAAATGATTCAGCCCAACTTAGTCAAAGTAATCACTCAGCTCTAAGACTGCAAGAACAGCATTTATTCTGCGATGGCTACTTTCTTCCCAGCTTTGCCAAATCAAATTCACACATATCCCAAGAGCCCTGATTATGCATTGCTTGGAATTTTATATTTTGAGTGGGGGACTGAGTCCACCTTCTGTCCTTCTGGCTCTGACTTCACCACCTGAAATTCCTAGCTATTTTACTTATCACAAGTAAACAACAATGCCTTCCTTTTTAAAACCTAATTCGTGCCATATTTAAAATTTTATATAATAATTTTTGAGTTTACTGCTATTACTTTCCCTACTGAAAGCTCTCGGGAAATATTCTCAGATGATTACTTCCTTCAGGAATTTCAGGAGAGAAAGAAAAAAGGAAGATTGATGGGAGAAGGCAGGACGCAAAGTTTGAAGCAGGGATTTTCCTCCAACTGGTCAATCTTAATAAATTTGTGCAATCTTTCTTTCCTTCCATTTTCTCACCTACAAGACAGCCCCAAATCACAAAATTTGGATTCAAAATGAAAGGATATAAAAAAGTTATATTTTAATGGAAACAAAATGAGCAACTAAGTTGTCTGTTCACTTGTTTGTTTGTTTTCTACAGTTCTAAAAAATACCTGAGAAATGAGAGCATAAGAAGAAATAAGAATAATCAGGAAGCTTTGAGATGGAGATGGGATTCTGTGAAATATTTGAGGAATAAATCAATTAATTTATTTATTTATTAAGTTAGAAACCAGGCAGACTGTTATTCAATTCAGCATAAACCTTTTTTATGGGGTTATGTTGTACTGGAGTATACCTGAGTATATATGGAGCTTCCTGAAAGCATGGTAGAACTAGGATGCAGAATTAGACAGATTTGGCTTCAAAGTCCTTATTATTATCTACCATGTGAACCATAGAAGTTCTATGCTCTTAGCCATGACTTTGTCTATAAATCATCAAATGTTGATGCACAACTGTCTTAAAAACAGAAACAGACAAACAAAACAAAACATTAAAAAAACTTGTTTTCGACCAGAATTAATCTTGCAATTTTTTTTTTTTTTTGAGACAGAGCCTCAGGCTATCCCCCTGGGTAGAGTGCCATGGCATCACAGCTCATAGCAACCTCCAACTCTTGGGCTAAAGCAAGTTTCCTGCCTCCACCTCCCAAGTAGCTGGGATCATAGGCACCCGCCACAACGCCTGGCCATTTTTTGGTTGCAGCCATCATTGTTGTTTGGCGGGCCTGGGCTGGGGATTCAAACCCGCCACCTTAGGTGTACGTGGCTGGCGTCTTAGCCGATTGAGCCATAGGCGCCGAGCCTAATTTTGCAATTTTTAAAGTACATTTTGGAAATATAAAGTCTGGAGGTTTTTTTTACACTGTCTTTGGTCAATAAGCTGTTTTTAAAGAAATACCCAGGAAAATAAATGAAATTGTCAATACTAAAATTCATTTACTATATTAATAATGACTGAATTACTTCCCATGTGCCAACATGTAATAAGTTCTCTCACGCTTAGTCTAAACTCCATCCTAACAAACACGGGGAAGATAAACATTTTTTTTAAGATGCTATACTTTTTTATTCTCAGGTGGAAGTTAACTTTTGCTAAAGTTCACCAAATAGTGTAGCAAAGACTCGCAGTGAGGAGAGAATTCTGATTCCCAAGAAGCAACAGGTCCTTCATGACTCAATTTGCTGAATGCAAACCCAGGGGCGCCAAGTCAACCCAGGATGACAGAGAGCACCCTTGGTCAGGATTTCTTGCTGGAAAAGCCATGACCAGCCACTGCCTACTTGTGTCTGCAGTGGTCCAACCACAACAGCTCTATGGGGCTATAGTGATAAGAGCAGCTGCTTGGGGCAAGATGAGCTTGACATCAGGTCTGTGACATCAAATAAGCTAGGTCACTTCTCTCTCAGCCTTTCCTTGTAGTAAATGGGCTGGGGAAATCATGGACAATGTAAAATGTAAATAATCATAATTATGGTCTTGTTAAAAGTTAAAATAGGTGATGATAGGAATAAAATCATTTATACCAAAAGTAAAAAAGTCTTTAGTAAGTCTTCTAATGTATGGGACAGGGGAGAAGACAACATTTTGTAGTTTAATAGTACTGAATTTTTTTTTGGATGGGATGAGGACCCAGGATGCCTTGTGCTGCCCTCCAATTGCCACAGTGTGAGGAGTGCTTCAACAAAGAGT
Organism: Galagoides demidoff; assembly: GCA_963574575.1. Taxonomy (NCBI): domain Eukaryota; kingdom Metazoa; phylum Chordata; class Mammalia; order Primates; family Galagidae; genus Galagoides; species Galagoides demidoff. Next base: position 28,552 of record CAUYQV010048998.1, on the reverse strand, counting down.
GTTACGTCTCTGTGCACAAGTAAGTGATAAGAATCTAGGGATTATCATCAGAGAAAAGGTTCTGGGGATGATGAGGTGAGGACAGACAGATTCAAGATAGCGGCTCACAAACCTTCACAGAATAACAGTAAACTTAACCTTAAGGAAGTTGATGTGTTCAGCAAAAAATCTCCTGGGGCACAAACCACCAAAGACCAGCATGGTGGCTCAAGTCTGTAATCTGTGATCCCAGTACTGTGAGAGGCCAATGTGGGTGGATTGCTTGAGCTCAAGACTCCCAGATCAGTGTAAGTGCAAGAGCTCATCACTACTAAAAATAGAAAAATTAGCCATGTGTGGTGGGTGGTAGGTGCCTAGAACTCCGGGTACGTGGGAGGTTGATGCAAGAGGATCTCTTGAGCTCAAGACTTTGAGGTTGCTGTGAACTATGATGCCATGGCACTCTACCCAGGGTGACAAAGTGACACTCTGTCTTAAAAAAAAAAATTTGCTAACAAGTTTACATGACTAAATAAATCAAGTAGCAACTTCTCTCTTAGTGTACTACTTCCAACCCTATCAATATTGTGGAACTAACCTGGTTGCTTTTGCTAACTTTGCTCACACCTATATTTCTTGATTGATCATTCTTCAGCTCATTTCCAATGAACGTGATTGCTATAATATGATTGCTAAAGTCAGAAACCAGATAAAAAGTATCTTCTTTTTGAGGAATGCAGAATATCCCAAAATGCCTCTGAAAAGGCTCTTGAGTTCATCATGTAAGTATGTGTAAACAGATAAAATTTAGATATGTATTTTATGCTTGATGGAATACAATTTCTCTCCTGAGGAATTTAGATGGGGGTACAGTGTGTGTTTAGTTCATTTCAAACTGTAATTAATTTCCTGATAGACCTAGGAACTTGAATAATGTAGCCTGTAAATATATACAGTAGGAAAGGGTATTTTAAAGCAAGTATCATTTAAATTCTAATCAGTTCATTAACTAATCTTCCTAGATTATACATTAAAGGGGGCAAAAAATCTTCATCAATGTCATGACTGGTCTACAGTAATAATCTTTCTAATTTAAAATCTGTTCTCCAAACAGGAGAGAGAAAATTCAACGCATCTATGTTGAACTTTTTTTTTAAAGAATTTCTGTGCTGTATGTGGCACTATTTCTTGTGTCCACTTTCTCTAAGATCTTATTTTTCATGCTACACACTATCCTGTTTCCCTTCTATTCTCTCTGACCTTTACTCCCTTCCTCTTCTCTAACCCGAATTTTCAATTTTTCTCTAGGTTTCCATTCCCTTACCTGCTCTCCACTCTTGCTCACACTTTTTCAAGATGATCTTGTACACTCTCAAGATTTCATCTCTGAGTTGACGAATCTTAACCCATTTGTTCCAACTTAGACCGCTCCCCAAATTTTCAGGCTCATATCTCCAACTTGCTGCTAGACATTTCTTCATTGCTGGGTCTAATCAATCGCCAAGGCTGATTAATTTTACCTCTACAATATTTCTTCAACCTGAATCCCCCACCCAATCACTTTTACCAATAACCTTTCCATCCCTATCATTTCATCCTTGGATTACTGTTAATAGTTACCCAATTGGCCACTTAGCCTGTCTTTCCCCCCCTTTCAGACCCATTCTCCATGTAATTGGCAAAATGTTCTAACTAAAGTGGGTATCTGACCTTTTTAGGCCCTGCTTAAAATTTGCTAATGGTTCCCAGTGGGTTTCAGAATAAAGTCCAAGATCCCTAATCTGACATAAAATGAGGCCCTGAAACTTTTCGGCTTTGATTTTTGTCCACTCTCTATTAAAATTTATGCCTCTCAGAAGTATCTAGTACAGTGATGGTCCCAACATTCATGGAACTTCTTCAAAATCTGCCCCTCTGCCTATAAACATTCTGCATCCTCTCCATCTTCTCACCTAGTATCCCTTGCATAACTCCACTTAATTCAAAGGTTAAGTTTCTCAAGATGTCTTTCTGGTTCCCCAAATGGACGGATTATATATTCCTCCTGGCTTCCCTCATATTAACATGTAATATGACAGTCTCTATCATGACACCAGCAATATTGTATTACTTTTACAACTTTCTACATCCATGTACTCCACTGGACTGTGAACTCATTGAGGGTAAAGGACATATCTATTTATTCAATTAATAATCATTTACTGAGGACCTTAAAAGACCAGGTACTGAGTTAGATACTAAAGAAAAATATTAACTATTTTCCCCATATGCATATAATTATTATATATAAACTTAAGGCACAAATTAAGTAAGCTTTATTTTCTCTTCTATTACCTATTAACATGTTTATATATAATATTACATCTTATTATTTACATACTTTCTTCTTAATAAAAAAAATCTAGTGGAAATTTCCACCTTCATGTGTGTTTATGTGGGTGTGTGTAAGAGATAGACAGATTACTCATGTTTTGAGGCTCTACATGAGGTTACACAATACTTAATTTAACTTAGCTGAGATGATCAACACCTAAAATTGTATTTGAGTATAGTTTGGCTATGTAAATAGAACATTATACATATGTTACAGATAAAATGTGATTATACAGTTATCCAAGACAGGATTGAAGTGTCCTCTGGAGCCTTGGGTCTACATGTACAAAATACTTCTCACTGAGTGGTTATTAATTACCCTTTAACCTAATACATGTGATTTGAGCTCCAAGAAAATGAAAAGTGGCATAAAATTAAGACCCCTCATGTAACTAATAAAAAGTACGTATCAACAAGGATCTCAGTTAAAGTAAAAACGTGTCATTCTCTAAGGGTGAAATGTAATGTTATTACTCAACCTATTCACATAACATACCTCCAAAACAGGTATATTAGTCCTTAGAAATAGACCCACTTAGCATTTTTAGAAATGGAACTGCTATGGACACTTTTCCCTTGGCTGTGTTATTGGACAGAAAACATCAGGAAAACATTTCTAGCAGAGTTAATCTTTAAAAAACAATGTCCTCTGGTTACTTTGCTAGATTTGGGAAATAAAAATGCCAGATTCTCAGATAAACTTGAATTTCAGATTTTTAAAAGTATATTTATTTACTTGAAATTCAAATTTAACTGGGTGTTCTCTATTTTATTGGTCAATCCTACCTCCTAGCTAGTTGCAGTTAAGATTGAGTACTATAGCATACGTAGGTGACAAAATTAAAAATCTCACTGTCATCAAGAAAGCAATGTTCTTTCACTCTATATTTTATTTTCTTTCTTTCCCTGTTTTTCTTTTAAACCTTCGTGAAATATTTTTTTCCATCATCTCTCCCCCTTAACCAATCTGATTAATTATTGTTCTGTGATTTTGCACATTGGAAGAGCGTATTGATCTTTCATTAGCTAGTGATCAAGGCCAGTTTTCTTGTTTAGTAATAATAATAGCTATCTTATTTCAGTATTCAAGTATTTCATTACCATTGAAATAATGATATGGTGCCCTGTAGTTTTCTATTTTAGGTTTTTACTTTTCAGAATGTTTCCTCCTACTATTTATAGAAGTATTTGATAATTGGCCCATTTCTCAGACATTGTCTTTTCATGTTTTGGGAATGGGGAAAAGAAATGACAGGGTAGGAGGTAGGAGACAATTTTAATAATCTTCCTTTTTACAGTATTTTCAGTAAACTACCCTTTATGTGATCTGAGTTTCATATATACCAAGAATTCTATAGGCTTGACATGTCTCACTTTGGCAGTAATTTTAAAAGGGCATGTAAATGGAATACTCAGAATTATTTACATGAATTACCACAAAAGAGCAAGCTATTTCAGTACAGACTTCCAAAGAGAAATTATAAGAACAAACTCAGAGGGTGTTTCTCCCTCTGAGTCTTTGCCACTTATTAACATGTAAGCATATTCCAGCAATCATTTTCATTTCATTAGTAAAATATCACACCTTTTCAGCAAATTAGGAACAATACTATGTAATTCTTTTCTGCCTAACAAAGACAAGGAACCACAGAGAAAGATAAAGTGTCTACGAAGCTAGATCTTTTGTAAATACCACTGTACTGAATATAGCAGCTTTTCTGAAGCCTGAGAACAGATAATTCTGTTTCAGACAAGAGATAAGCCCAATTTGCACACAGATAGCAAGCTGTACTTTTAAAGGAACACTATCTCTTGCTGCCTGAAATGACGTTTTACAAACTAAGGTAGTTTCAAATTAAATACTCAGACATTAATATATTTTTTCTCATGGAATCTTAAGAATAAATACATATTTATACAAACAAAAATCAAAACATATGTACATGTGAATTTGGAAGTAATCATTCCTGTGTCCAAATAAAATCACCTAAATATTAGCTACAAGTTTTCTTTTAATTCTGACATTTAGAATGCACTTAAATTAATTTTAATTTAATTATATATGTCACTGAAAAATGATCTTTCTGTAAAGCACAATTCATCCATGTTTACTCTCAAATTTTGTATCAAGGATATCAGTTCTGCTTGATATTTAGAGGGTAAGAATAGATCTCTATATTAGCTATGACTCAAAAATACAACTGGATTAAATCTTGTTTCCATCTGAGCAATCAATCTGAAATTAATTCTTTCATTTGCATTAATCTGTACAAACTATTAGTTGGTTTCAGTATATTGTTTACCTAACAAAGAATTTGGCATTGTAAGTGGAAGGAATAATTATACTTATAATAATTATAATAATTATATGGTTAATAATAAGCCATAGACATGAGTGAGAACTTTACTAGGTGATGTGAAATTTACCTGGGTAGCAATCACTGATGCTTAGATTTAGATAGCACTTCTAATATTCTTCTGAATCATGATTCATTTTCCCCAATAAAGCTAGTCACAGGTGGTCAAACTAGTCTCTCAGTAGAAATATTCTGTTTTCATTATTAAAATGCCAATTTTTAGTGAAATAACCCTAGTAGTATCTTCATTCAATGGTTATTTGACCTACATACATCAATACATTACTTTAGCCAACAAATTTTCAGGCTCTTGATGTCCCACACACTCTTCTAGATACTGGGAATACATTTATAAGCACAAAAGATAAAAGTAATTAAATTCCAGGAGCTTACATTCCTTTAAAGGGAATAACAGATCCAAGAAGATAGTATCATTTTTTATGCAATTGATTATTAACTTTAGTTCTTTTTGAAACTATTTAATGGGAGGTCTACAATCTTCTTTGATAGTTATTATGGAACATACGGAAAATATATCCTGCTCTCAAGGTGTTGTAAACTCATACATAAAAAATAAATAACTGTAAAACATAAGGAAGAATTAAATGCATAGACCCAAATGTCTTGCCACTGAAGAGAAACAGAAGATCATTAAAATTTAGAAGGATTAGAAAATATTCAACATAATCTCTCACAATAATGTCCATATTTTGAACCAAATGTGTGAATTATTTATATGAATCATATGGAACTGTGAAAACAGAATATATTCAAGTCTACATAATGAAAACTGAGCTAGCAACACAGAGTACTATCCACTTGGTATTCTTGTTCCTAACTTATTCTTAGCCTTTAGGGGAATTTCATCATGTAAAAATTTCACCCTTCAAGAATTTGAAGTGGATGTATAGTTTCTAGGCTGTTCCTACTGTTCATTTATGTGCAAAAGGTACTAATGTTAGAAGCTAAAAAAAAGCAGGATAAACTAAATCTTAAATGAAGAATACTTTTTTTAATTTAAAGTAACAATTTTGATTTTACTCCAACAGGTATCCCTTAGAAGAGATAAAATTACAATAACTCCCTCCATAGATATGCCAAAAATTCTATGTGGATTTCCTTGAAAATTTTTCTTATAAGTTATGTTTCATGTTTTTGATTAAGCATGAAATACTTAAAATCTGCCTTAATTACCAGGAGTACCTTCTGAAATTTCCTTTTTTTAAGTAAAGAAATGAATACAAATACTGTTCATTTTAAAAATGAAGTATAAATACCATGTCATATTTATCTAACACTTCTATTCTCAGAGGTAAGCTCATTTTTTAGACTTTGGCAAAAGTATTTTGTTGGAGCCAAAGTGCTTAAAGAACTCTGTGAAGTTGGAAAACAGTATCTCCATTTTGTGATATGATAGGTACTATCAGTGATCCACATAAAGCAAGTCTTCTCTCATTATATGTCTCATGTAATAAAGAATATGTTTTGTTTTGTTTTTTAACATTGGAAGTTAGCAAAGAGCTAAAAATTATACTTCTTAAAAGTATAGCTAAGTGTTGAAGAACAGTCAAGCCCTCTTTCAAACCCTTTTAGTTATTATGGAAAGAATATTTGGATTGAGTCTAAAGATGTGAATGGATTTATGATTCAAATCTGCAATCATCAACCAGGAGAGTAGCTAGATTTCTATCTGTATTTGAAAGTTATTATCCATTAGCCAATTCACTGTCCCACAAAAATGCCACCAATAACTACCATATATAGATTTTCTTCAAATCAGAACTCTGTTTTCATTTGGGAATACAACGCATTATATCTAAAGCATGCATCATAATGGTCTAAGCAAGTCATGACTAGCTCACTTTTCATTTCCAGAAATTCTCTTGCTAGACTCTCTTGCAGCTAGGCATGGGCATGTGACCTATATCTGATGAATAAAATGTTAACAAAAGATTAAGAAACTTCGGGATTTTTCTTCTGTGATAAAAGGTGACAACCACTCTAGAAATTTCCTCCTGGCATTCTTTCTCCCCCTTTTCTTATTTTGAGTAGGAGAATATCTACACCTATGACAACCATCTTGCTACCAGTACTAGCAAGGGGATAAAAAACAGTACATTAAGGAGGGAAGAGCAACCGAACAGAAAGAATGTGAGTCACCATGAAGATCCAGTGCTATCTCTAGACTGATTTCTTCCAGGCATTTTCTTTTATATGCTAATTCAATATTTTTCTTTTTATGGTAGTGCAAATTACATTTTACATTATATGAAGCTATTATTTGGATTGCCTAGTTTGTGAGAAAAGGCCCAGTATATTGGCTATCACTGAATAAATACTTAATAAAACACAAACATTTTTCCAAGTAACTAAGCCTAAAATACTGAAAAAAAAATGCTAGTTCTTCCTATTAGTTTTAATTTTTTGACATTTATTCTAGTATATATTTCATATAGTAGTATTGATTCTTTGTGATAATTCTTTTTTTTTTTTTTTTGAGACGGAGCCTCAAGCTATCCCCCTGGGTAGAGTGCCATGGCATCACAGCTCATAGCAACCTCCAACTCCTGGGCTCAAGCAAGTCTCCTGCCTTAGCCTCCCAAGTAGCTGGGACCACAGGCGCCTGCCACAACACCCGGCCATTTTTTTTTTTTTTTGGTTGTGGCCATCGTGGCTGGCGCCTTAGCCAATTGAGCCACAGGCACCGAGCCTCTTTGTGATAATTCTTCTGGAAATTTTCTCAATGTCTGTCTTTAAGGTCCATAACTTTGGGAAAAAAAATACCTTATAAGGAATTTACTTTGAAAAATAATGTATTAGTTAAAAGCAAATATGAAAAGGAATATCTAAATCCCTTTAGGTATAGGAGCAGGAACAGACATGAAGTGGATTCTAATCCATCTGAGAATAGAGATAAATTCATATAAAGACTTCGTGAGATTTGTACATATTCTATAGATTTAAAAGTCTAAAGTTGATCATTAAATGAAAGAAAAAAATCTCTGTTTACAGAGTTCTGTATACGTGAGATGGAAAAATTTGATTAAATTTTCCACTAATTCAAGTATTAACAAAAATTTCCACTCTGAATAATTATACATTCAGTTTTTCTTGTGAATTTCCATATATAAATTATTTTTCTACTAAAATCATCACCACACATTTTCTACATTGATTTTGAAAACATATATAAGAACATAAGTTTCTGAATATACTGTCTACACTCTAATAACACCCAAATCACATAAGAGAGCAGATGCCACTTACATAGACCATGTACGCTTTCCCATTGACAAATCTGTGCCTCACTTTTCTTAGCACGTCTAAAATCCTCTGTCTTATACTGTCATATTCTATAAGGCATACTCAATTTTTCATCTTTCAAAAACACAATTTCTTTGAATGCCTTCCTCATTTTGTTACCAGGTCTACATTTTCCCCAGAGTAATTAAAACTAATATTATGGCTAATTATATTACAAATTTTACCTTTCCTGGTAGAACATGGTCTGAGAACAAACTCAGTGTCACCTCTTTCACTCCCCAGTCCCCAGTAAGCTATTCATTAAGTTCCTTGAGGGCAGGATCACCTTCATTAACCATGAAATGTATGAAATAATGTCATAGATAGGCTATCACAAAAATTATCCTTCATCCCACTTCAATATGACAAACTGTAAGGAATGAATAATTAGTTCTTTTCTATTTTAGAAGCAGTGAGCTGTCTTGAAAAAAGCAAAAGTAATAAATTTAATGGGCAAAACAAAACATAGTATAGTAAATTTCCCCCTGTTTTCACTGTCCACATCACATGTTCACCAACACGTGCACTAGAACTAATAAAGCCAGGAAGGCAAAGTAGAGCACACAGAGGAAGCCACAAGAGGGAGTGTACATGCGCATTTGAGTTCCAGGGCAGGCGTGTGTGGAAAAGATTAAACCTGTGTGGCAAAGATAGAAGGAGTTTAAGGAATCTGGCAAAAGAAAGGAGCCAGAATTACAGTCATAGATGAAAATGATCAATTTCTACATAGAGACAGTGAGGGATTAAAAGTGGCACATGGTGCATACAGTACATCTCTCCTTTTTATAATTGTTCAAGAGACTTAGCTTTCTCATACATCTGGCCTGCTATTATAGAAGTACCATAAAATAAGTGGCTTCTAAGCAACATAAATTTATTTATCACAGTTCTGGAGGCGGGGAAGTCCAAGATCAACAAGCCAGTGGATTCAGTGTTGGGTGAGAGTCATTTCCTGTTTCATAGATGGCATCTTCTCACTGTTTTCTCACATGGTGGAAGGAGCCATCTAGCTTTTGGGGTCTCTTTTACACAGGCATTAATTAGATTTGTGAAGGCTCTACCTTCATGACCTAATCACTTCCCAAAGACCCACCTTCTAACACTATCAATAATATCAGAGATTAGGTTTAAATGCATGAATTTGGGGAGACACAAATATTCCAGCCATAAAAATTAGGTAATAATTTAAATCCCTTTCAATAATTTTTGGCTCTAAATGGCTAATGTTTTGTTGGTTATGACTTCATGTGTGAAGTTGGCTTCAATGTTCATGCCTTTAACCAAAGTCTAAGATGGCCACATATTGTGCAAAATTAGCACTATGGGGGACCACCTGAACTCATGCCATTGTAAAATAGTTAAATTAAAATATAGTGAAGTGGTCTGGTTACAAATTTGTTTATAAGCAATGGAATTGTTTGTGAAAATGATCAGCCTATTGTAAAGTAGATTCTAAATAACATTTAACAAGTTTAGTTTAGGTTAAATATTCTTAGTTAAATTCTGTGAAAGCTAAAGTGATTTTGTTTTCTTAAAGTAATTAAAAAACTATACTGAAGTTTAAAAGAAATGCCTTTTTGTACTGATTTTGACATATCTCTGTGTTCTAGAATATAATCAAGTCTATTTCTCTAGATTTCAGGTTCCTCATCTTTAAAGCTGAACAATTCTTACATATTAAATATAAATAAATACAATAAATATATGAGTATATTCAACAATTTAGTAACAAATGTTTTGTATTAATATTCTTTTATGTAAATAAGTTTCCTTTTAGGGCTAAGTTTTTATAGTTTGACAAGCAAATGGCAATAGGAAAATGAAAGAACATAGTTCAAGAAAAATATAAAGATTCCATTGGATGCCATTTTTCTTCCACTTTGAATATACCAAAATGCTACTAAAGGACAATGAATATTTATATAATTTAAGTAAATTAAGCAAATTAGCCAAACTTTAGGTACTGTGGTTAGTAAGCAATGTGTTAATTTCAAACTGTAAAACACTACTAAAATAGAAAAACAATCTTCTATTCAGAAAGAATAACAAAAAAAGAATGCAATATGCACATACAAAAGTCTTTTTTAAAATCAGCAGATGGACCTCTATATTTTAGAATATATCCACAATGGGATGTGTATATGTTTTTAGCAATATGTGAAGCAATGCACAAGAGCATAAGTTGCCAAATGTATACTATGTTACAGCATACTTTTTAGCACCTCATAGTTCTAAAAAGTCCCTTAATAAGAATCTGTGATATGCCATTAAGGTAGAGTAAACTGATTTAAAGGGAGTAAGTAGTCCAACAGACACCATAGTTTATAGTTCCCTAATATTCATTAAGTACTTAAAATATCTAGTATGGTTTATATAAACAACTACTTAGCTAAAGTACATGCCTGTGTATATATGTGTATGCTTTAATTAAATTTTTGTTTCATTATATTTAAGAAAAAAGAAAGAACTAAGGTGACCATGCAAATTAGTCACCTATAACCAATGACTTCAGTATTCTGGAAGTACTCATCCTCAAACAAGTATTACAGGCCTGAGTTAATTACCATCTCCAGACATTAAACTGTAATCCAGTGGCTTTTAAGTTTATTCAGATGCCAAATTTGCTTCTTTTGAAGTCAAAAATCTTTTTCAACACGTATTTTTTGAATTGGAATGGAGCACAGTTAATGCTAACATTTAATGTTTAACGTAGGCAAAGCTACATCTTCAACCTTGCATAATTTGATCATTTTAACATGTAGATTAGAAACCTTAGAGGTTTGCTGCTAAATCGCTGAGGGTAGCATCTTTGGATTAAAGTCCAGCTCCCAGAAAAAAAGACATTACTATGTCAAGATTATTCAGGATCCAATATAAAATTAGTTTGCAGTTTCCATTCAATTTCTTGTAAATAGTCTTACTTAACATGTCAGCAATTGTAAAAACCAAACTGGAATTCAGTGTAGGTACCAGATGATAGTCCACTTAACTATCTTTTCTGTGCCAGATTTATTCCTTCCAAACCCAAATAAATAACACTTGTGTTATATCCTTTTTGGTGAAGTTCACAGAATTATTCAAACTTGCTTTATTTAGTTATATACAGAATATACATAAAAGACATTAAGGAAGAAATTTACCAATTTGAAATTTACCAATTTTGTGGGATATTGATGAACCAATCAAAGAATCCAACTTCTTTGTTGTCAGTCATATAAGGCCTAGATAGCACTGTTTAACCAGAATTTCTTCATTTTTACAGATGAAGGCAAGAAAGGAATTTAAAGTAAGGCATAGGGGAAGCAGAATTTCCCAAGAACATTCACATTGACCCAGGAGGCAAGGCAAAGTAGCCATTTCCATTAATTGAATGACCTCAAAAAATTTCTGACCCCTATAAGGTTGCTTTATATAAATTCTGACCTTCCAGTGTGATATTAATTATGCCTATAGCTATTTACCTTAAAGGTGAACCTATTTGTTCTTATAAATGACCCACAAACCTCACCTCCCCCCCCCCTTGACTGGGGTGGGGGAAAGTCCTTGACCACAGAATTCAGTCAGATTCCTGGTGATGAAACTAAATGTTTACATTATCTCACTCACACTTAAATTTGTCAGCTTGACATTATCTGTTCCACAGAGAACTTAATAAAGTTACATAAGAGAGCAAAAGCAAATTTCTTTTTAAGGCAAAATCTGATGGAGTGCATACACAATCACTGATCTTTATAAATTCATATGTGAATATGTAGATAGTCCCTTAGACTGCCCAGGTCAAGTCTGTTGTAATTACCATTGTAAAAAATCTGCTTTCCCAAGAATTCTATTGTATCTATTTTGCTTAGTACAGAGCCGGAATTTCTAATTCTAGCAACTCCTTGACTAGACTGTAAACACTTTGAGGGAAGGGGTAACTCTTTATTCATAGCGTCAAAAAATATTTATTTCATTAGAAAATGTTCATATGGGGGCAACATCTGTAACTTAGTGGATAGGGTGCTGGCCAGATACACCAAAGCTGCTGGTTTGAACCCGGCCTGGGCCAGCTAAAACAGCAATGACAACGGCGACAAGAAAAATAATAACCAGGCGTTGTGGCGGGCACCTAGAGTCCCAGCTACTCAGGAGCTGAGGCAAGAGGATGACTTGAACCCAAGGTTTTGAGGTAGCTGTGAGCTGTGATGCCATGCCCCTTTACCCAGGGCAACAGCTTGAGATTCTGTCTCAAAAAAAAAAAAGAAAGAAAAAAAAAAGAAAACCTTCATATGTATATGTTAAAACAGTCAGTGTGATCTGAATTTCCTTTAAAGTTTTCCTTTTAGAATAATGTGGATCCATAATGCTTTACAGTCAAATGATTCTGACCCATTTCAAACATGGGAAAGGAAATTGAGTTGATCTGTATTTACAAGAGATCATTGCATATAATTTTATAATATACTATATTTGCAGAAAAAGAAGCAACTTTTTAATTTCACATAAAACTTTGATTAGCAATTAACATTTTTAAGACAGATTACTTGATTTGAAAATTATTTGGAAAAATCCTATCTGGTTCTTTTCGCTTTTGAAAGCATTACATATATAGATATTTGATTTACTATCAGCATACACAGGGCTGCCAATGGAGGAAAAGTGATGCAAAATAAGAAAGTACATTTTAAAACTGTATAATTACCACTAAATTAAAAAGTTACTTTTGTAAGTTGACTCTGGACTATGAAGATTCTATATTCCCATTCAGAAGCATTCAAATACGGCACTCAGCATAAAGACGCCGTGTACAAATGTAAGTAATGTACCAACAGCAGATTGAGATTTTGTACTTCTTGTTCCTTTTACAATCTTGTCATGAGAATAAATCATATAGTGTCACTTTTTCTTTTTACAAGTCTCCTCTGAAAATGAAGCATCAGAGTCTAATATTCTCGCTTGTATAAATTTTCTCACTTTTTAATGTTTTTGAAGAACAAGAATAAGCTGAAGAAAACTGTGTGTCTTTCACAGACATCTAACAACAGCAGGAAATGAAGAGTGGGTGGTTATTTTCCAGACCAAATTCCTCTGCCACTCCACACGGATAGGATACCTACTTGCCAAAAGGTGAGAAAGGAAAATTTGCTTGAGATCAGATCCAGAAAATAGAATTTAAATAAACATCTCAGTGCTTTCAGGGATATCATTGAGGGAATCAAATGCATGTACACATCACATCACCATATTTTTAATTTTCTTTGGTACTTTTGAATGGAACAATTGAATTTACAAATATTTAAGAAAATATCTGTACTTCAAAGTGTGTTGATACATATTTAAAAATTATTTGAATTGCTAAATCAGTGCCATGGTTTACGTAATTATTGAGAAGTAGATATTATAGGAAACTGTCCACTTTGGGGATTTTAAAAATGTTTCTTTAATTTCTTTTCCACTTTTAGAGCATGTTCTACCATTGTTATAAAAATACCCTAAGGTGCTTTTCTTTCAATTTTAAAACCTCACTGCCAAATAAATAGAGAACAAACAAAATCTGAATTCTGATTTTAAAAAGTCTAACTTGATTTTAAAACAATAAAACAAATAAAATTGTTATTTACATTATTATCTTTCAGAGCAGTAGAGCCAGAATAAATAGATCCATAACATATTAAGAGAAATTAGAAAGCCAACCTGAAATTTATAGGTAGGTCAACCTTAACTGAGTTGGTACCTTCTGTGGTACTGAGTAATCACAGTGAATTAAGCTATGGCTAAATGACAAACCCAAGCAGAGATGTTTTCTAAGCCCTACTAGTGATAATTTTCAAAAGACACATTTTTAAAATTGGATAATTCACTTTTGTTAATTCCAGTAGTTGTTCTTTAATTAGAACTCACTTTTCTCCTCTACACACAGTGTTGACTCTTGCCATTATAAATGATTCTTTAATAAATGAACAGGAAACTAACTCTCAGGCAATAACCGCGCATTTCTGCTTGGAAACATTATTCATATAGAATAAAAATGAGAACAGCACAAGTTGATATTCAGTACATAATGTACACTTGGTCTAATCTTCTGTCATATGCCATATCCATGAGGCTAGAAAAACTCATTATTTAACAACAATGCATGTGCAAAACCAAATTAAACATGGTTCCTTGATGTCATGGAGACATTTTAATCTATAGGCTTCCTGTGGTGATCACCATCCCAGTGGACTTTCCCTTCAGAAAGTTTATAATCTAATTGCAACAGTGCTTCAAAATGACACCCAGGAGGCAATACAGTTTCATAAGCCACAAACCCATTTTACTCTAAATCCTATATTTAACATCATAGGCAGATAATATTATTGTAATATCAACATGAGCAGGATGAGAAAATGTTTTTTGCTTAAATTTCAAACAAAAATTTGGTATAGTTAAGAAAGTTACTTTCCTGTATTTCCTTAGCATTGTGTTAAAAAAAAGAAACCTGTCCTTCTATTTTAGGTAATGGCAACCCCAAATAAAACCAATGAATATTGAGATTTTTCTGACACTGGATGTCTATTGGCAAATCGTGTTTGCCAGATCTAATTCTTCTCTTAGCCCCAGCTCCTAATGGTCCTAAAACCCCCTTTTCCAAGTTTCAAAATAAATAGTTGTCCAATGGGTTTATCTTGGATGAAAGAATAATATAATGTCCATCAGAATTTGTTCCATTTCTAAACAGTTTTAAAATTCTAAATTGTCCATAGTATGTAAGTCATCCATAGCAAAAACTACGTCAGTTATTGGAATGTTTCTATGGAAACAACCTCATTAGAACACCACTCCTGGGACGGTAACCTGGATTCTAAGTGCTAAAGGGATGTCAATTATAATGGATCCCAGTGCACAAGAGAATTAATATACGGCCTATATAAAAAAGAATTTGATGATTTTAATTTCACAAACAGTGCAGATGTGTGCAATGTTGCCACAACAATCATAAGTGGGATTGTTTTTCATTTGTAAACATTACTTTTCCTTGGTATGAACCCTGTATTTTTAAGATTAAATTTACGGATACTTGATTTTATATTATCTATATAAAATTAGATCTATGTATGTAAGCCTTGAATAAAGTATAACTTGTTGTTTATAAATGAATGACTTCTCCATGAAATATCAGAGGGACTAAGGCATCAGTCATATGCTAGTGCTCAGAGAGCACAATTGCTCTAGGAAGTTACTGTTACTTCAGTCAAAAGTCCATTAGCATTGACACCACTCTGTCAACAGTTTATTCCTTGGGGAGAGGCACCACTGACATCCAGAGTCAGTTTCCAAAGTGAATACCAGCTTTTAGAAACTAACATCTGCTAAGCCCCAATGCTCCAGCTGCCACGGAAAACAGATTTTCAAAAGTAAATCTGCCCCATTCATTTCTTCGGGAAGTGGGCATTCAGTGATTGAAATCAATTAATGCTTATTTGTGATTCGTTTTAAATCCATGATTTAGAAACTTTAATTGACAGAAATAATGAATGACTACAATACATTTCAGAGGCTAGATTGCATTTTAAAACAAGTGAAGATAATTGTAAGTGAAAAATGAAAGGAAACTGCATACCTCAGTAAATGAGTCATTAACCTTTCACCTTTCAAACCAGAGTACAAATCCTGATGATAATAACCACGCCATTTTAATGATTCTTCAAGATGATAATAAAATTAAACTGATAGTTTGAGATTGATTTTAGTTGTTTTCAAGCTATTTCAAATTTAGCCTTCCTCTTTCAAGGACTCCTTGCCCCTACCCAGATCTTTCTGCCTTCTTTTGCTTTGAGAACAGTGGGAATCAAGGAGAGAGGAGGGGAGGATGGGGACTAGGAAGAGAAAGGAAGAAGGAATTACCAAGAAAAGTAAACTGCACACCATAGCACACTACTTGAAAGTTGTTCTCATCCTAAGGGAACTCTGTTCACTTGCTTTTCTAGGCACATTTGGTTACTGATCTTATGAAAGGAGGCAGGGATACCTGTGCTAACAGCCTGCAGAATTTCTACTTGAAGGAACAAAAATTGAAGCTTTAGCCTGATTTATTCTCAAATAGAAGTGACTGCTCTGGGGATCTGGACCACAGCCAGGCTGTGTGTTCTCAGCTTTGTAGGTGGGCAGTTGGACACTCTCAAGTGCTACTTCATGATTATCCACTTAGTAATGTAAGTTACCCCTCTGGAAAAGTTTAGGTAACATCTAAGTTACACAGTTGATCTCTGTGCTTTGAGAAGAAGTTGGCCCCACTAGTACTTCATAAAAATGGAATACAAGATGTGTTAGTGTATCTCTCTCCCTCCATATGTTATACATATTTTGACATAAAACATATGTTAAATATATAGATATATTCAAATATGAAACATGTTATATATATCCTGATAGTATAGTATTCTGGATGATTACTCCAGACAAAGAATCCAAACAAAGCTATCATGTGAGATATACATAGATTGCAAGTTTCATATTCTATTGATGCTATTAAGAAAATAGGTTTTAATTATTCCTCCCTCCCCAAATTACCTGCAAACACAATCTACCACTTAAACTTAGGTTCCAACTCTGAAAGTCAAAACCAAAGTAATGTGTCTAATCACTCACTTTATTCACAGATCTTACCTTCATATGGATTCAAGTTATTTGAAAAAATCAAATTTATACTTTAGAAATCAAGATTTGAGAGTACTGAGTTTAATAGAAAACAACATAGGCTCTGAAGGCAATGTCAAAATAAGAATTTCTAAAATGTTCTAAGCACATAAACCATTACTGGAACAATATTTTAGGCTCCCATGGGGGTCCTAGCTAGTATGGAGAGATAAAACTCTTAACATGATTCTTTTCATTCTGAAATATTTGTTAAAAAACAAAACTCTGAGAGTGCTTTATTTATAGAACTATATTTTATTAAATATTAATATAGTCACTCTGGGAAAATATTTTGTGGTGTTATAGTCAAAAAACAAAGGGCATAGAAATTGGGAGATGTGAGATCCAGTCTCAGTCTATATTGCTTTGACATATGCAGGGTGTTTAAACTGGTTTGGGTCTAAGTTCCCTCCTACATAAAATAAGAGGCAATGTTTTTACATGATTGTTGTTTTTAATGATATAAAATATGTAAAAATCCATTTTTAAGTCCAAAGCTGTTTTCAAGGCAGTAAGCTTATGCATTCTTACAGACACGTGCAGCGTGAAACATCTGGTACTCCAACCCTTTCCTCTAGTACCCCTTAAATATTGGAAAATGACATAAAAGGGAAAAAAAATCAAGGTTCCTCTATGGCACACTTCATTTGCATTGAACTCAAGTTTGCACCAAATTCATTTAACAAGATTAGGCAGCCATTTCTATGGACCCACATGTCAGTGCTAGGTCTCTATCTCCTTCGAGATAGAGTAGAATTCCTGATATAAATATTTTGAAAGTATCCAAAATTAATTATAATGATTGAATCCTTTCTATTACTTAGGGAAAATGCTGGTTTATAATTTAGATATTGACAATAAAATGCAGAATGGAAATCTTTTGTTATAAAACTCACATCACAAAATTAGATCATGGAAGATCTAGAAAATAGAATCATGTATTTTCCATATATGAAAAAGTCTCTACCTAAATTTATTTCTTATATTTCATCATGTATAAGGCAAAAACTGATAACTATGCCACAATAAAAATATTAGCAGAAACTAAAATATTCAAATTTAAAAGCTAGAACTCTTTTATTTGAAATGTTAATTAAGGTAGAAAAAAAGAATGAAAAGTAATTTGGTAGGTAATCACTAGTTAAATTATTCCTAGAAAAATATAATATCATTATATTTTATAACTATATTTTTTCTTTCTAAATTGTGGAGAAAGGATAACATGATCCCCTGATATTAAGTTGACTCTGTATTTTGATGAGCAGAATTTTCCTGTATTTTTTGTTGACTTCAAAATATGTAGAAAGCAGAGGGTCAATTTGTTTACTATTTTAAACATCATATATTTTAGTACTTGAAGCATTTTTCTAACAAATTATCCAAGTTGTATTTTCATTTATCTTAATTTCATCTAGATGAAAATAATCATGCAAATTATTCATATTAATTTAATTATTAGATTAAATTATGCAAGTTAATTTAGCAACTTATTTGCATAAACTTGGTTCCTTATTGTGTATTAGCAATAGCGCCTGGGATTTCAAAAGACCAAACTGTTAAGTCACTGTATATATAAGAATCTATAAATTTTCCCTTAAATATAAAAGCTACTTTTAACCATTTTTTTCTATAAGTTATGAACCAATTTTCTTTCTGGATATCCTTATAATAACTTTTTCTTTAATACAAAAAAAAACTGAGTTTCACTTTCATGTTTTGGAATCTGTGAAAAAGTACGCTTTGAATTTAATGTGTTTATTTGTTTTGGGCAGTAACCTAGCAGGCTAACTACAGTTATCTGCAATGTACAAATTTTACAGTTAAAAAACAAAAAAGGAAGACTTCTTGGACAAACAATGAAATGACACAGGGACCTTTTTTTTCTTTCACAAATACCACTTAACATTCTGCTCCTGTAGGAGATGGCCCAATGGTTTTCTTATAAATAAATAAATATATACACAAAAGAAAAAGATCTTAAGCTAGAATATATCACAAATTGTAATGGAGATAATATGCCAAATGAATGTCATCTCTGACCTCATGTTCCTGGCTGATTCTTACCTCCTGTATATAAGAAAAAGCCAAATTAAATACTGTGCCAATCCAGGATTCATTAGTAGGGCTTGTCCACTGTGTAAAAGCTTTCTCACAAGTGCCTGATCGGTACTCTGTGCATACTTGTTGAGCTTCATTTATAAGATTGTCAGAAAACTAAATGTATTTTCACAGTACCTTCCAAATCTTTAATCAAGCAATGTCTAATGAAGCCAAAAGGCAATTTCTCAATTCTTTTCCCCTTCCTTTTTCTTCCGGTAGGTTATTTGCAAGGATAGAAAGAAGATGACACATACCCTAATGGCACAGTGGAGGGATATCTATAATCCGCATATTACCAAAAGAAAAGTTCAAGTGACATTCTTCACTTCAAGGGGAACTTGAAGGAGGGATTTGTTTTATTACAGGGTCCACTAATGCCAACTCTAAATCCCCATCCTTTCACGGGAGAGTTTATAAAATCCCTCTTCCATTTGTGAAAAGGAAACTCTCACAATACTGATGCACGAAATGACATTTATTGACATTAAAAGCCTCATCAGTTATTTCTCAGCAGCCTTTATTCCTTTTGCAGAGGGGCTTATTGTGTTTTTTGGCATGAAGAAAACTGGCACTCTTTGACTTAGCAAAGTCTGGCCTGAAACCAGTGCTCCAGATAGTTTCTTTAAAGCTGGGCAATTTCCAAATATTGGATTGAGTCCGGTGGGTGTATATATGACACAGAGATAAGTTTGATACCGTGCAGAATTATAAAGGTGTTTTATAACATCCTGGTTTGTGCTTACCTGGCTAGTACTATATTGGCATTATAGCCTGTAACAGGCTGCAATGTATTCAGAACCTGCCTCTTCTCTCAGCTCACCAGGATTACTTTACTTGGGTCATCTGATCTCAGGAAATAGCAGCCACACATTTTCTTAATTATTTTCTCAGCCTTATACTCAACTAATATTTTAAAAAGCAGGCAATGAACACTTGATGTCTTGACTACTGAAACATCTGACAAGCTGCGGAGGGTTAGCACCTACAGCCAAAAGAAGGTCTCCATCAGGCTTTTCCTAGACTAGTTGGGGAGGTCACTGGTGTCATTTATTCATGTGTCTTAAATGTCCAACCATGTTTCAGATACCACCATCAGATATAGAAATAAAAACATATTCCTTACCTCCAAGGAGTTCTCAGTCTAAGAGAAAAGACATTAATACTGGACAATAATCACAACAGCAAATGCTGGGAGGGAAGGTATTTATTTATGTTCGGGATTTCAAAAGTGGGAAGGGGTACCCACCCATCCAGACTGGAGGTGAAACCCAAGAGACAGCAAACTATATAGGTTACTGCCATGCCAAGGAAGTTGCATTTTATTTTAAAAGCAACTGGAAACTATTAAAGCATTTCTAAAAAGGTCATTCTGATAGCAGGGTGCCAAATGGATTGGACATCCTAGTTCTCTTTAATTACCAAAATTGTATAAATACATATTCTGGCTTTGACAACAATAAAGATACGTCATTCCTTGACACATTTTATTTAATAGGGCCATTTATGGCTAAGGTCATACTTCCTATTGTTAATTTTTATAGGGCTGTATGGTTCATAAAACATTTGGAAAAACCTGATTAGGATTGAAATAACTACTTTCTATGTATAGTGCATGATTTGGTTATCAACCTTAAAGTGATAAAAACATGGAGTTTAAAAGAAGATCAGCCAAATGATACGTGATGTGAACTTAGAGATTTCTACCGAAAATTTATTATCACTGCAGATGTGTATTTTTTAGAAAACCAAAATAGTCTATGAAGATTTAGGAAATGTATTCAGGGCCTAAATTTTAAATTAATTCCAGCACCAAGCAATGAGTCATATTTTATGTTTATATTACTATTATTAATAAGAATTTTTCAGCAAATTCATTTTAAGTAATAATGTCTTATTTCATACGTTCCTTCAGGTTGTGTACTGTTCTTTTAACCTATGTCTAAATTGGATAAAATATCACTGTACCCTCTTTTCTAAAAAATTTAGATTTATAAATAATGAAAGCTGAGCTTCCACTGTATTTCAACTCTCCTTCTCTTGAGGCATTTAACATCACACACACACACAATTAACTATGGGATTACTCAGGCCCAGATTCCTCACCCCTCTGAAAAGCTGGGCCTAGCAAACAGGTTGTCCACTGCATCCCTGATAGTCCTTCTTTCTAATGCAGGAGCTATGATTTTTTTTTATTATTTTGTGTCACTTGTGCTTTCTCTGAAGTGCAAATCTATTTAGCATATCCATAAAAACTGAAATAATAAATTGTTATTAATTTGAATTTTCCTGCCATCTGTAGAAGTTAAAAAAAAACAAGAATTGAATAAAAGAAAGAAAGATTATAAAATTGGATAATTTAGAAATTACAAAAGTAGATTATCATTGTGGAATAATTGAAATTGCAAGTCTATATTGCAGTGTTATAGACTTTGTAAAGCACTTCCATTAGCATAGTAGTTTTGAAACAACTCCATGTAATTAGTTGTCATTAGTTACGTTTTGCAGAAACCAAAAGTCAGTTTTAGAGAAATTAAGTGACTTGCTCGGTTTCTTTGCTAGGGAGTAGCAGAATAGAAATCTTGGAAATAAATCCAAATCTTGAGTCAATGCCAATTTATAATCCATTATAACTTTTATGCCATTAAGGTTTGAAATATATCATATTTTAAAATATTTACTTGTTTGTTACTTAGAATATGCTATTGTCCACTGCAAATACTCTCTCACCTTTCCAATTCCCACTCCCCAAAGCTATGTAAGTTTAAAATCAAGTAAAAACAAATTCTAGAGATAATAATCAGTGATAATAATAGTGACCTTAAAAAATATGACAGCAATCAAAAATTATTTAAGTTAAAGATTATATTATGTACAATATTAGGTAATGCTATGCAGCTATAATTGCATCTTGCTTTTTAAAAATCAAGTCATATTTTTGTGTGATCATATTAACTCTCTTTTAGCTAAAGCATTGAATTAATGCTCAAGTTAATTAATCAATTAGGGTTAATTAATGCTTCATTAATTAATGATTTACATACATATAAGCATAAAGGCATATACTATAAAATAATAACAACACTATACACATAGTTCACATAAAACTTCATGCTTAAATTGTTATATATTTTTTGCCTTAATTAAAATAGATGCCACAAAGTGCAAATAAAATGTGTTCTCTGAATGAGTTCTCCTTAGTTGTTTAATACTGTGAGAAGATGAAAAAAGGAGAAAGAAATTATAATACGCTCAGCAATATAAAAATTGACTTTTTAAAATAGCTTCTATTTAATATAAAATTTATTAGACCAAAATAAAATTATGCTGCTCAAAAAGGTTGGTGCTATGGTTTAAATGTGTCCTCCAGAGTTCACATGTTGGAAACTGAACCACCAATGCAAACAAGTTGAGAGAGTAGGTTTCCAAGATGTAATCAAGTCTTGAAAGCCGAGAGCTCATGACTGCATCAATGTTGGGAGGGAGTTAGTGATCACCAGGGTGGGTTCCTGAGAAAAGGATGAGAGTGGTTGCCTTCTATCATCGCTTTTTTGCCCCTCCATCCTCCTCCATGAATTGATGCAGAAAGCAGGTCCCCATCAGACACTGGCACCTCAATATTGGACTTCTCAATCTCTAGAACCATAGGAAATAAATATCTGTTCTTTATAAGTTACTTAGTCTCAGATATTCTGTTATAGCAACATAAAATGAATTAAGACAGTGAGTAAAAACTGCATACATAGGCATTCAATAAACTATGTATACATTTTATCTCCTACTATTATAATTTTTACACAAAAGTCTTACATCTAAAGGACTTAGGGCTACAAATATATCTTAATGAACCCAAAAAGATTTCTTAGCAAATGCTTTTCTGAAAATTGAATGTCAAATCTCTTTCTTCAGAAAAATATGGGATGTATGATGGGTCAAATATAGAAATTAATTGAAAATGAATTCTCCATAATCAATGAAGTAGACATATTCTTTGAAAAGCTAGTTATCCTAAAAAAAAAAAAAAAAAAAAAAAACTACTGTTCATTTTCAATTCCACGTGAAAGAATAATCCCTGAATTAAAGTTAGCTGAAGAAAAAAAAAAAAGGATGAAAGGATGATCAGTCTTTTCATGTTCTCTATACAAATGTAATTTGAAAGTAAGTTATCAATATATGTTCAAGAAATAAAATCCACTAAAGCATGCATGGCCAGGGCTGTTGACTACTATCCCCCTCTTAGGAGATAAGAGAACTCTTCGGTGCCTAAAAAAGAGAATGTCCATGTTTAGAGTCTTTGTCATTTTAATGATCATTTCATGGCACTATTGTTCTAATTCCCTCTATTTGCTTTCACTTGAAATGCTATAGGTTTCATGAAAATCTGAATGTCTACAGGATTAAAGAACCAAGAGACAACCAACGAGGACCCTTGGACGTTGGACACTTTTGATTCGCTATAAATAAAATATATTTGGCGGAGGATATTTTTTTCTTTTTCAACTAAAAATGCCCTTTATTTTATTATTAGTACATTCTCACATCACTTTTCTATCACTTTTGATTATCATATAAAATATGTAACCCGAGTACATTCATTCTTTTTCAAAATGACAGAAGAACCCCATGGATGCCTACTTTGCCCCATACACTTGGGACATAATTACTTTATATTTTGATTTAAGCCTTCAGCCAAAATTTACTATGTAGAATTTATTCACCAATGTCATTGGAGTCAGGTCATTTTTACATTTCCCTCAACTGACTTCAGGTAAAGACAACTGATTATTTTAAGGGATGGGTGTCTAATTATCGCAGGACCATTGGTCATTTAAATTATGCTCATCCAAGAACTTTTCTAGTGACCCTTAAGTGATGTCTTTATTTTCAATGGATTTTTGAGAGACAATTATCTCAATTTTATGTGATAAGATTTTTCTATTACATGTAAGAATCAGCTTAAAGTGACCACCAACAACAAAAAAGAACATGATGACCTTAGAAGCAGCATGATCCACAGTGAACGAAGAAAAACTGCATTTGCAGTGGACTTTGGGTGGGAAAGAAAAGTCCCCAAAGATTGTTATTACTTAATGAGATCCGTGCCCACACATCCGTTATGTCTGATAAACATGGCTCCCTGCTGGCTCCCCAAAGCCTCCTGACAGTTGGTGGTTATGATGTTAACTCATTTTAACACCCTAGAAATGTTTTAATGTCTTTCTCTGTCTTCCCCAACATTGGGACAAAGCTTCAGTTCACCAAGAAAATATAATGAAGATATTAATTGTATAATTTTGATGCTTCATTTAGCAGTTCTATACTGTTTCTGTAAGTAATACTTATTTTAAACTCTTCCCATTTCTAAAAACAATTTTGAGCATACCTATAAACTTATCAGACATGAAGAATTTTTGAATACCAACTTCTCTAACAAATTATGTCCCTTTAGTTAAAGGAAGCCTGAGATTAATGTTGTCCATGTTTTGCCGAGAATTGCCTGATTTGATTGCTTTGCACATGAAATCAAGAGTGTAATATTTAGGTATTAAAAAGACAAAAGTAATGAAAAAATGCTTTTGAATTCCAATATAATTTGATTAAAAGGGGAATTCTCCCCAATATGTGCATTAAGCATTCTCCCCAGTGCCCCCACTTGAAGAGAAAATAATACCACATCAACATTCAAAAGTGATGTTTGGTGAGGTTACTTTAAAAAACTGTACAGAATGATGTATGTAGTATTAAAAGAGACAAAGCCAAGCCTTGATTTTAGGCTGCATTCTGGTTTTGACAGAAAATCTTTACCATCAGGCCCCGATGAGAAAGCAAACTATTCCTTATGTAAATTTATCACTTAGAAACATTGAACATTTACTCATTATTATACAAGCACATCATTCTTCCTGGAAAAAAAATGAGTATTTTTCAAGAAATATAGTAGTACTTATAGAATATTATAGATAAAAGAAGACATTTTCTCTCTCCCATCTGTTTATTCTTAAGACAAATGTAAAAGCCCTCTATCAGTAGAACTATACAACAAAAATTTGAAAAATCTTTTTTTACCTATTCAGTAAAAAAACAAATCTATCTTAAATATGCTATGAAAACCAGAAAAATTATATTCTAGATTGCCAATAATTTAGGGCTTGCTACTTTCAGATTCAATGGAGTGGTGCATTCCCACAAGACACTCAGCATGAGGGCAAAGTCATGACTTGAAGCATCACCAATAAGTTAGTAAATAGTGGGAGAAACTCTGTTCTAGTATACTCAAAATGTCATTTTAAACTATTTGAAGAAAAAGCAAATTGCATTTTGAATTACTAACCTCAGGAGATAGCACAAGAACTTAATATTGAAATATATTCTGCAACAAGTAAATTTTTCTCTGATTATAAAGTACTTCATTAATTGTATTTATAGATTTTTGGATGATTTCTTTTAGTCATTATTGTTATAAAGCCAACTATGGATTCATTTCATTACAAAGAATAGCATCTCCTGCACATCTCACTATTCGAGAGTTCATTTTGTACACACTGCTGTGTGATGAACTACTGAACAACCCCTTGTAAGTTGGTTCTCCAGCTCATCACTAATTTTGTGCCTGAAAATCCTCCTGCCTTGCTGAGTCCCATCTAAGGCAGCAGTGGTCTCCATGGTGCTGGTGTATGAATTAGAACAAAACACCTGGGAACCAATGAAACCCCAGATTAGGGCACAGAGTTTGGTAAGCAGAGGGAAATTCATATGTCATTCCTCCTTCCTGTTTCTCTACTTAATTCCTTTGTGCAGTGCACAGACATTGCAACAGCTCTGGTCTCTCCTTACGAGAACTTCACTAATGTCTCAGTGTTGATAAACACCCAATCTAGATAAAACAGCAGAACTAATAAAGTATGTCTATAACAATAAAAGTATAACAATGCCTAATGTGTATTTCATGGTGATCTTAACTTGGAGATTTATCCCCATTGAGCTTCTCGTGAGGAAGTACACAGTGGGTCAGAGAGACTAGGTGTTATTTCCAGGGTTCCACAGTTAACAAGTGGTAAAGTGTGCAACTGAATACGAGATGATTGATTTCAACACTTAATCTCTTTACCTCAACCATAATGTGTGTTCTGTAAATTAGTGGAACACCTTGAGGGTGAGGTCCTGGATTTCGGGATTTTGCATATACTTTCTTTCCTCTCCTTGCATTATGTTTTTAGGAAGTAAAATTGATCCCAGAACAAAGAAATCTGAGAGTTTTGAGAGAACCTTTTATGTATGAATAATACATCTATTTTAACTTTGTTGGATTGTGAATGTAATCCAATTTATTCTACAAGGGACTTGATGACGGTATCTTCCATTTAAATCATACCACAAACAAACCAGCAAATAGGAAGAGTCCATCTGTTATAGCAGGGGCTCTGGGATGAAGGGCATTGATTTCCTGCTTGTAGAATGAATGCCAGTCTTAAGTATATTCACCGTGCAGAATTATATGATAGAGAACTACTACAACTACTACAACAAACATTATCAGTAGTATTGCTCCTAATAAATTCCAGTGCAGTGCCTACCATGAACGAAACATTTCATGGGTAGTTTCTCAAAAATTCAAAGCAATCATACACCGTGGGTATTATCATCCCCATTTTACAGATTAAAGAAATGAAACTGGAAGAGATGAAGTAAATGATCAAGGTAATAGTCCTAATAAGTATAGTCTTTTCTTTCACAGTCCTACTCCACGTTGCCACTGAAGATTGCAGCAAAGCAGAAGCTGCAGAGAACTATGCAGACATGCTTTTCATCTCTCTTAATATCTGCATTACTAAATCTATTACATATTTGAGTATCTACATCAGTTACTAATACACACATACTGGCCACGGCCTATGAAATACTCTGTCCAGAAAAATTCAACTTGAGTTCAACCTAAACTACAGATCTGTTTATAATATTTTATTTATAGAAAATATAGATGATAGAAAGCCAAGACAGATAAAGTAATGAGGAAGTAAGACAAATTTAAAATATAGGATATTCCATGAGTGGCAAAATCATTTCAAAATGTGAAGGTCACTGAAATACAGTGAAGTATGGACAGACTATTGTTCAATATGAAAGGAGAATTAAGGTGTTTAATAACCAAATATAGTGCTTGACTTATTATCCACTAGTTAAAAAGAAAAATAGTGTCATAAAAAGCTATAAAAGGTATTTAAATAAACTGGATAAATGGAAGATGAGCCAGCAATATCAAAGAAAATGAAGGGAAATGATGAAAATAATCATATTTGCTGAGGAATCAGGGAAAATGTCGTAGAATCTGAGGCATTTGCCCAGTCTATTCCATGACACTGGTCTGTGATTTTCTAGTCTGTATTAATTTCCCTATTGTCTAGACACAAATCTTAACAGTAACATTTTTGGATAAACATTGCTAGGTAATGTTTTCTCTAATAATTGTTTCTCCTTTGTAAGCCATTTCTCTCCATGATTCCATCTTTAACTCTTCTAATGGGCTCTGCTGTGTACAATAAGAGTCCATAGTTGGTACTCAAGTGGATTGAGTTAACAGCTATTTTTGTACACGTAAGAATTGTAAGTCCTCCTGCCAGTTAATGGGTGAATTAACACAAAGTTATGTGTCAAGAATTAAGGGATTCTTTGAAGTTATTTGTAACTCTATGGTCATACTGCAAAATGTAATCTAGCTAGATGCTATTAAAAATAGGCTTATCATTAACCACCAGGGGGAAGCAAGATCATTTCAGTGGTTACAGAATGCAGCTTCAACACATCTTGGTGAGGTGGGAGGCTTTATGCATTATTCTCCTTATTTCACCAGGCAGGAAATAGACACACAGAGAGGCTAAGTGACTTGCCCAAGGACAAAGAGTGAGTCAGATGCAGAGCTGGGAATCGAGCCCACTTCTCCCAGTTCCCAGTGTACAGCTTTTCTCAGCAAGCCATAATGCCTTTCAGATGGATCATTTCCTAAAATGTATTAAGTTGTTAAAAATTCAATATGGGTGTTGTATCACTTTCAACTAACTCTGTTTCTCAGTACCCTTCCAGAGCTCTTATCAGACATGAAACCGATGGTCACATCAGTAATTGCATGTCTATATTTTTTATACAATACCTCTTTAAAACTGCATATGTATACAAACAAATACTTAAAATGAATCAGAGTCTTTAGAGAATGAGTTTATGTTTAGCTTTTACAGCTTCAAAAAAAATTACAGTCTGAAAGTGAGAAGAAATGGGAAATGAATGTATAGAACAAGATCTCATCAACTGTCAGGAAGTTTAAAACAAAAATGAAAGCAAAAACCTCTTTACACAACACAACGACATTGTGTTTATGGAGGGCACAAAAACAAAGAGCTAAAAACACGTGTGCTAAGAAAAAGTAGAGTTTCTACGTATTTTGAGAAGATTCTAGATACTTGTTTTTTATAGAAAGCTGTGCTTATTTCTGGATTTTACCAGTTAGTTCATTAAGAATTCTGGACCATGCTCCGTGCCTGTGGCTCAATCGGCTAAGGCGCCAGCCACGTACACCTAAGGTGGCAGGTTCGAATCCCCAGCTTGGGCCTGCCAAACAACAATGATGGCTGCAACCAAAAAATGGCCGAGCATTGTGGTGGGTGCCTGTGGTCCCAGCTACTTGGGAGGCAGAGGCAGGAGACTCACTTGAGCCCAGGAGTTGGAGGTTGCTATGAGCTGTGATGCCATGGCACTCTACCCAGGGGGATAGCTTGAGGCTCCGTCTCAAAAAA